>CM026070.1:40271839-40519339 GCA_014839685.1 Anableps anableps | reverse complement strand
CAGAGGGAGCCCCTGAGCACAGGGAACCTACTCCCAACTCCCTAGCACCTTCCTACTTGGACTTATACTCTGAACAAAAATGAATGGAAGTCTATGGCAGCTATGTCAAAGCAATAAGCCATGACCACCAAACTTTGTGGGTATATTCTATGGGTCCCCCATAGTCTCTGTACCAAGTTTGGTTCAGATGACACGTATAGTTTTGGAGTTATAACAAAGCGAACATTTGTTCGCTTTGGTTTTCATCCTATAACCTAACCCTAACCCTAACCCTAACCCTAACCCTACCCTAACCCTAACCCCCTACCCTAACCCTAACCCTAACCCTAACCCTAACCCCTAACCCTAACCCCTAACCCTAACCCTAACCCTAACCCTAACCCTAAGACCCATTCCAGTCAACTCAGAATGGCCCAAAACGCACCCTGGTAAAGGTCCCAAATGAACCTCCACCCACCCCACACTTAGAACATTTTTTGAACATTTTTCCAAAGGTCTTCGGATATGGACGTGTCAGGTACTGTTGGACTCAGAGGGAGCCCCTGAGCACAGGGAACCTACTCCCAACTCCCTAGCACCTTCCTACTTGGACTTATACTCTGAACAAAAATGAATGGAAGTCTATGGCAGCTATGTCAAAGCAATAAGCCATGACCACCAAACTTTGTGGGTATATTCTATGGGTCCCCCATAGTCTCTGTACCAAGTTTGGTTCAGATGACACGTATAGTTTTGGAGTTATAACAAAGCGAACATTTGTTCGCTTTGGTTTTCATCCTATAACCTAGCCCCTAACCCTACCCTAACCCTAACCCTAAGACCCATTCCAGTCAACTCAGAATGGCCCAAAACGCACCCTGGTAAAGGTCCCAAATGAACCTCCACCCACCCCACACTTAGAACATTTTTTGAACATTTTTCCAAAGGTCTTCGGATATGGACGTGTCAGGTACTGTTGGACTCAGAGGGAGCCCCTGAGCACAGGGAACCTACTCCCAACTCCCTAGCACCTTCCTACTTGGACTTATACTCTGAACAAAAATGAATGGAAGTCTATGGCAGCTATGTCAAAGCAATAAGCCATGACCACCAAACTTTGTGGGTATATTCTATGGGTCCCCCATAGTCTCTGTACCAAGTTTGGTTCAGATGACACGTATAGTTTTGGAGTTATAACAAAGCGAACATTTGTTCGCTTTGGTTTTCATCCTATAACCTAACCCTAACCCTAACCCTAACCCTACCCTAACCCTAACCCTAACCCTAACCCTAACCCCTAACCCTAACCCCTAACCCTAACCCTAACCCTAACCCTAACCCTAAGACCCATTCCAGTCAACTCAGAATGGCCCAAAACGCACCCTGGTAAAGGTCCCAAATGAACCTCCACCCACCCCACACTTAGAACATTTTTTGAACATTTTTCCAAAGGTCTTCGGATATGGACGTGTCAGGTACTGTTGGACTCAGAGGGAGCCCCTGAGCACAGGGAACCTACTCCCAACTCCCTAGCACCTTCCTACTTGGACTTATACTCTGAACAAAAATGAATGGAAGTCTATGGCAGCTATGTCAAAGCAATAAGCCATGACCACCAAACTTTGTGGGTATATTCTATGGGTCCCCCATAGTCTCTGTACCAAGTTTGGTTCAGATGACACGTATAGTTTTGGAGTTATAACAAAGCGAACATTTGTTCGCTTTGGTTTTCATCCTATAACCTAGCCCCTAACCCTACCCTAACCCTAACCCTAAGACCCATTCCAGTCAACTCAGAATGGCCCAAAACGCACCCTGGTAAAGGTCCCAAATGAACCTCCACCCACCCCACACTTAGAACATTTTTTGAACATTTTTCCAAAGGTCTTCGGATATGGACGTGTCAGGTACTGTTGGACTCAGAGGGAGCCCCTGAGCACAGGGAACCTACTCCCAACTCCCTAGCACCTTCCTACTTGGACTTATACTCTGAACAAAAATGAATGGAAGTCTATGGCAGCTATGTCAAAGCAATAAGCCATGACCACCAAACTTTGTGGGTATATTCTATGGGTCCCCCATAGTCTCTGTACCAAGTTTGGTTCAGATGACACGTATAGTTTTGGAGTTATAACAAAGCGAACATTTGTTCGCTTTGGTTTTCATCCTATAACCTAACCCTAACCCTAACCCTAACCCTAACCCTAACCCTAACCCCTAACCCTAACCCTAACCCTAACCCTAACCCTAACCCTTACCCTAACCCTAATCCTAACCCAGCGAACATTTGTTCGCTTTGGTTTTCATCCTATAACCTAACCCTAACCCTAACCATCCCAGGACCCCTTTCCTAACCCTAAAAATGAATGGGAGTCTATGGCAGCTATGCCATGGAAAAGGCCTAGGGATGCCAAACTTTAGGCACACCCTAAGGGCCACAGGAGGGCGCCAGAGAGCACCTTTAGTCAAGTCCACCACACTCCACATTATTACACTTAGCTTCATATTGCCACCTTATACTACACTCAAGACCCATTCCAGTCAACTCACAATGGCGCAAAATGCACCCTGGTAAAGGTCCCACATGAAGCTCCACCCACCACACTTAGAACATTTTTTGAACATTTTTCCAAAGGTCTTCGGATATGGACGTGTCAGGTACTGTTGGACTCAGAGGGAGCCCCTGAGCACAGGGAACCTACTCCCAACTCCCTAGCACCTTCCTACTTGGACTTATACTCTGAACAAAAATGAATGGAAGTCTATGGCAGCTATGTCAAAGCAATAAGCCATGACCACCAAACTTTGTGGGTATATTTTATGGGTCCCCCAAAGTCTCTGTACCAAGTTTGGTTCAGATGACACGTATAGTTTTGGAGTTATAAGAAAGCGAACATTTGTTCGCTTTGGTTTTCATCCTATAACCCTAACCCTAGGAGGAATCAGTTCCCCTATCCTAACCCTACCCTAATCCTTTTGACCTTCCTGGTGATCTTTTCCCTTACCCTAACCATCCCAGGACCCCTTTCCTAACCCTAAAAATGAATGGGAGTCTATGGCAGCTATGCCAAGGAAAAGGCCTAGGGACGCAAAACTTTAGGCACACCCTAAGGGCCACCAGGGGGCGCCAGAGAGCAAAGTAATGTAAAGTAAAGTAGTAGCAAACCAAGCAACATGAGTAAACGGGTTTTATTGTAGCATGTGAGTATGTGCGTGAATGACTGAATGTAGTGAAAAGCGCTTTGGGATCCTCTGGACCTGATGAAGCGCGACACAAGTACATCAGATTTACCATTTACTATTAAGACAAAGTAAGGAAGGAAAATCTAGTGAGAAAAGTTTACTTTGTCTTGTTTATTTATTGAAGGTTTTCTGTTCATCAGTGAATATTCTATGATTTTAAAATTCCTTTAATGTTTTAGTAGCATCTTCAAGTCAGAGAGACGTGTGCTTACTCTCACTTTAACTGATCCTGCTGGAAACTAAGTCAATCCAACTCAGCAATAAAGAATGAGAGCCACTGATGGGAGAAGCCCAGGAAAAACTCCAGGAGACCTTGAAATTATGTGAAATGTCTCTATATAAATCTGTCTGGGGTTTGAAGCTTTGAAATTTTTGTGTTGTGATTAAAATTTTCTCAGTTATGTCTTTTTTTCTGGGTGGAGGCGAGCTTTTCTGTCTGACTGCATAATCATAGCTTCATGTTTAATGGTTAGAAATTATCTGAATTTCATTTATATCAACTGTCTTTCTCCTCTCCTTGTGAAAACTCCCTTCACATTTATTATTTTTTAGGGTCAATAAAATGGGTTCAAACAAGCCTGATTCGCTGTTTTTATTCAGAGAGGTCTGTTTTTTGCACATTTCTGAAACAAACACACAACTAAAACAATGATAACACCATCATATATAACAAGTTTACTGTTTAAATCAAAAATGACTCTGGGTTACCATGGCAACAGGGAGTAGGTCCAAGTTGACATTTTCATCTGGGATGTTTTAGGCTGATGAAATTTTATTCTGGTGTCTTCATATACTTGGTGTGATATGTAATCTTTTCTGGGTAATTTTTTTTTTTTTTTTTTTTTTAATTTTTAGGCTCTAGTAATGAGTTTAATGTGTTATGGGGTTTCAGGAGTACATCAACAGGGAGGAGAGGGAGAGGAAGACATGCAGCAAATGGCTTGAACTCTGGGAACCGAACCCAGGACAGTTATGGAGGACGGATCTTGATATAACTGCCAAAAAACACATAAATGGCTTGATAAAGTAACTAATTTTGCCAAACTGGGGTTAGGGATGGGAGATTGAGAACCAGTTCTTGTAGAGAAATGGTTATCAGTAGCTCTGCTGATGCACTTGCATGACAATGTCATGAACACCCTTCGTATTTTAATTCAGAACATATCCAAGATGGTGTCAAGGCACAAGCACTCCAAAGTTTGGATGTAGTTCTCAAAACAATCAATATTAGGGTCAGATGCAATATATTCTGTGCTTTGATCTCAACAAAGGGAGGAAACACCTCCAATATGTTCAAACATTTGACCACACAGCATGCAACTAATTTGGATGATTGTAAAGTCTTTAATATGCTATTTAGGGATGGTGGGGACTCTCAAGGCGGAACTTGCGCCACAGCGTCTTTAACGTTCCAGGTGAAACCAACCTCGTCCAGGTCCTGTTGATTGTTATACTGTTAGGGCCAAACTGTGAATAGTCTCCATCTCGTATTAACATTTAGCTATAGACAACAGTCAGTGAAGCTGGCTCAGAGGCTGGCTTCTGCTCACCTTTCTTTGAGGCAGGGGGAGGAAAATGACAGGAGAAAATATATGAACGTCAATGAGCAGTGACCACATTACTAAGCATGTTTTGCTATCACAATAACCTTGGAGCTCAGGAGCTACACAGCTGCAGGACAATTTCCAACTGGGCACCAAGGATTTGTTCATATTGATAAAGACATCCCACATGGCGGAAGTCAACCTTAAGGAGAAGCAGAAACTTCTTGGTAAGAAGACATTTTAAATACTTATATTCAAGTCAACATGGAGATGAACAGATTAGGATCAGTCTAAACCCATGTTTTGTTTCTGCATGCATCCTTTTCAGAGTTGCCCCACCACATGCTCCTCTTGTGGTGGGGCAAGAGGAGCATGTGTCTAGTGTCTAGTCTAGTGAGGACTAGATGGAAGTCTGATGTTGATAACGAAGTTCAACCATCCAAGCTGCAAACATAGACCCATGCTAAGAAAGCCCTTCCAGAAGAAGTGTGTTATGTTGGATGATTATTAAAATGATCACTACATGTTTATTTACTTTGCACCATCATGATCCACACCTGTTTATGTTGATGGGACACACCTGATTTCTGTTCATCTCTACTGTATTTAAGTTGTTTTCTGTTCACTCACTGGCTGATCGTCTGTTGCTATCTGTCAGTTATTGTCGCTGGTTCCTGTGCTGATTGTCATTATTTAACACGAATCCTTCTGCAATGTGTCTGCCGATGTCCTGTTACCATTTCAGTCCTTCACCACCACCCACCATGACAGACAGTCCAGAACTGGCGACCAAGACCCGAGGAAGGCAGAGGAGTCTGTGCTGCTGGTGCAGAATCATTACATGTCCAAACTAGCTGTCTCTAGAGAAGAGTCCAACCTGTGTCCAGATCCTGCCCATCCTGCAGAAGCTACACCAACATTACACGGTGCAGGGCCAAGACTGCCTTCACCAGGAGCAATAAACTGCTTCTCATTCGTTATTAATCATATCACAACTTATCCTGTCAACTACGTACACTAAAGGTACACTAGAGCTGATTCATATAAGAGAGTCAGGATATCCTGAGGGCATTCCTAATGTCACACCCCAGATTTAAATCCAGAGAGGATAGGGATGAAGTCTGGACTCAGTCAGGACTGCAGCAGCAGAAGAGCAGTTTCAAAGATTCACAGCATGCAGACATAAGCAGTACAAATATAAAAACCTTACAGGAAATATAATAAAAATTATTCAAGGATGAAGAAGATGCAAGCGGTGCTCTTTTTGGTAAACAATCACAGCTTGGATCATTACACTATTAATTTTTAAATTTAACTTTCTGCATCACAAGTTGTGGTTGTGTCTAATTTCAGGCATCACCCGTAAAAGACAATTCAATTCAGTTTATTTATATAGCCCCAAGTCACAACACATATCTCAAGCCACTTTACAAGAAAAAAACAAATCAATCCAATCATCCATACATTCCAATTGATCCTAGTTATCAACCAGTTCAATTCATTATTCAAAATAGTTCAAAAAGTGTGTAATGAAACCCAGCAGAGCATCGAGTTGTTGATTTGCAGCATTCAGTCCTCCTGACCAGCAGGGGGTGACAGGCTTGGAAGAACTGATTGAAGAAGAAGAGGAGCGCATCTGTCCATGCAGCAGTCCCCTGTCTCTGTAGCTGCCAGACAGGACCAACAAATACAACTATATAGAAGTCTGGCTCACATTCCCATCAAGGACAGTGTCGCCCTCTGGTGGTGGATGAGGGGAAACACATTGCCAGTAAGAGGATGTCCTGCACTGCTGGGGACCTGAAAGATCTTATCTGCCTGAAAAGGCAAACATGCTCATTTTTCAGCACAAAATTGTTAATCTTCAAAAGTTAATCATACAAGATGTGAATGATCTAATTTGAGAGGATTTACTTTTGAAGCCAACTTTAATTTTGTTTAAATCCAATGCAAATTGTGCATAATTTAAAGTTTCTGCAACCAAAATCATTAGTACTAAAATTTATTCCCTACATGAATCGTTAAATTCATATCAGTCCCATTCTAGTTAAAGGTCCAATCATGTCTTTTATGCAAAATTTTACCGTATTTTGCAGACGTTTACCTGGACAGAGGGTGGAGCAGTGAATGTGATGGTGGTGCAAAGTCCTCTCCGTGAAGAGACTGAGTTCCTCCAGTAGCTTGCTTTCATTAAACCTGATGTCACATTCATGCAGTGAAACTCTTCTTCCTGTTGAACTGAAGGTAGGTTAATACACTGCATTATGGGATTATTAGTTCTCATGCCAGCCTCCTATAGTTTAGTCCATCATGGCTTGTAGCCCAACACTGATCAAGCTTTTCTGGGGTTGAGGACTCAAATCGATGGAGGTGGGACCTTACATAGCTCCTCAGCTGAAGATACTTCAAAAATTATCGGCTAATAAATTACATTTCACCTTAAGTTGTTAAAATGAAGCAAAACTCCATGACGATACAAATGTCCAACATTCTGCAACCCCATTTCCTTACAATGACCAAATTTCCCATCTAGAACTGATGTTGCAAATGAAGGCTTAGCCGCAACAGGCGTTGAAAAGGAGAGGGGCCTGAGTCGTTCCTCCTTCACTGCCTGCCTCCAAATTAGAACTGTGTTGTGAACTACTGGATTAAAGCCATAATATGTTCCCTTGAGAGGAGCTGGAGACAAGCCAGGGGAATATGGCAGCACACCCTCACATTATAAACCCAACCACCTTCCCCTTAAAGCTGTATCCTCCAAACTACAGGAAATGTTTTGGATATTTGCTGCTAAGCAGTAACTCTTAAAATCCAGCAATGCCAGACCACCATATATCTTCTGTTTGCACAGATGCGCTCTTTTAATCCTGTGACTCTTGTTCCATATAAAGGAGAAAAGAATAGAATCCAATTCCTAAAAAAATGCTTAACTCTTTTTTGCATGACATTTTTGTCAGCATGGATCTTCACTTGGAAGAACCAGCCAGGCTCAGTTCTACCAAGCTGAACTTCAGGTTCAGTTCTGGTGTTTCTTCTTCTCTTGGTCTGTTACCATGGTAACTGATGATAGAAACCTAACCTAACCTGGTGCCAGACCACGACAGCTTAGTCTCCAGAGCAGAAACCAAGGTTCCCTCTGATCTCCATCATCATCATCGTCTTTGCTGATCTGGGTCAGTTTAACCGGATCTGTAGTTCCTAAAGCTCAGCCCAGCTGCCAGACATGGATCCCACTCAGATTTCACTCACTTTGCAACAAAAGATCAACGAAAAGTCACATTTATCTATTTATTTACGTCGCTTCATGTTTTCATCAACAGATTTATTATTTAAGGGTCAACGTCACACTGGGGCTCAAACATACTGAAAATAAAAAGTTCTGCAGGTTCCACCGGTTCTGCTCGTTTCAATGTCCTGAACAGCTGAAATCAGAACCTCCTCAGAATCTGATGGCGTTTTCTTAAACCAACCAGAACCAGAACACATCAACATTTAATGAATCATATAGCAAATGCAGGGTGGAACCTTCTTCACCTAAAAATGGACCGTCACTTTCTAAAAAAACACAAACAGAACCGAGGCTGAAACTCCAACCTTCAACCATCTCTGGAGAAAACTCCAGGCTTCAGTCCGTCAGGAGACGGTCCACCCGCAGGTCGACCAAATATCCTGCAGCTCCAGATGTCCAGCAGGTCCAATCGTCCTGCAGGTCCAATGCTGAGGACAGAGGTCTGAGAGTCCAGAGAATCGTCTCAGAGCGAGTTTCACCTCAGAAATAAAAAGCTGTGCATGCTAATAGAAAAAACAGAAAACAACAACTACAACATGTGATCTTTAGCTCCGCCCACCCGCTGCAGCTGCCTGACTACTTGTGTCCCTTGTTGGTCTTGAAGGACACCTGCAGGACTTTGTCCCCCAGCTGGTACCCGTTCAGGCTGTGGATGGCCATGGCGGCCTCCTCGTAGTTCGCCATGGTGACGAACCCGAAGCCTTTGCACTTGTTGGTGTTGAAGTCTCGGATGACTTTGACGTTGACGACGGCGCCAAACGGCCCAAACATCTGCCACAGCATACCCTCGTCTGCGTCCTGGCCCAGGTTGTAGATGAACAGGCACCAACCAGACGACGGGCTCCCCGAGGCTCCGCCCCCTGCACCCATGTGGTCAGCTGTCATTGGTGAAAACCTGCAGGCAAACAGGAAGTGAACAAGAGGACAGAGATTTAAAACCATGACCTGACCAATCAGAGGTGAGGTCATCACCAGCAGCCAATCAGAACAGTTGCAACAGTAATCTGATTACTCACCTGAACCTCTGTGCCTGATGATGGACCGGGCCCCCGAAGCGCCGTGATTGGCCGTGGTAAGTCTGTGACACCACCGTGGGGTGCCTGCCCTGATTGGGGTTAGCAGCAAACTTCACCGTGATTGGCTCAGAGCTGCCGGGCGGCACGTGTCCGTTCAGGTGTTTAACTGCATCCTCGGCCTCACTCCTCTTATCGTAGCGGATGAAGGCCACGCCCCGAGAGAGACCTGAGCAGCCAATCAGAGGATAACGGTTCTTAAACAGGAGCGAGACGAGGGAGACGCGTCCCACGGTTCGTCCCCTCTGACATCACTATTGACCCTTTGGACGTGGCGACGAGTTAAATCTGGTCAAAACCTCTGCCACAAACAGTAGAAATGAAGCAAATCTTGTCACTTTCATCTGTGGATGCCACAGACCCAGGGGACCGGGAACCGGCAGGAGAGTTCACTTCAAACAGGTCAACTTCCTTTTTTATTATTTAGTGTCATTTGTAACAAATAGGCTGTGTAGGCATATTGACCCTTCGCAACTACATCACCTAATCATGCTGCGGCGCCATGACGGATGTCAGAAGTGAAGGACGGCAGTGTTGAACGGAGCGACCGGTTGTTTTCCCAGTATAGCCATGGCTTCTACTGGTTCAAGTCAAGCTAACTTGTCTGTGGAAGTAGCTCACCTCGTTTGACGTAGCTAGCTCAGAAACCAACCCATACCACCTCCCTCCTGGCGCGTTTGTTGATTTGATCAAATCGCCAACGCGGCCTGAATGGATTTATATCATCATGTCATAAACAGTGTTTCCCCTTACACCGGAGAAGGCTTAAAAGCGAACAAGAGTCTAGATGCTCGCCAGTTTCCTTCTACATGATGGTGGGGCATTTTCTCCATGGTTACTAACGATTAAACATGTACCTTCTCCATAATGCAATATTTGCACGTTGCTAATCTTACAAAGTATATGAACATTAATCTCCTTTCCTTATAAAAAGTGTTCACTGCTATTCCGCAAATACACCGAGGGCTGCCAGTCCTTACGACTGACGGATGCTATCCATCACCCTCTTCTTTTCTCATCAGGGTTACGATAAAATGGCAAATTCGGTTTGCATCTTTGTTTGTCCAGCTGACTGCGCAGCATGCTGTGCAAATTTTTACAGTGAAATCAACTAAATAAAGGTGAAATTTTGGCGACCAACTGTCTGTTGACAAGCTTTACAGGAGCACATAGGTTGTTCAAAGCGTGTGAAAAAAGTAGCGGTTCAACTGGATCATCAGAACCACAGGTCCAGTTTGACCTGGATTTAAAACCACCGGTTCTGTTTTCTTCTGGGTGACGGTCCAGATGTTGCTGCCGCTACAGCAGATTAAAGGAGATGCCGGGTCACATGACCTCACCTGAAGCCTGGTCCACCAGAACCCTGGAGTTGATGATGCGTCCAAACGAGGAGAACATGTCCTCCAGGTCCTGCTGACTGAGCGTTCTGGGGAGACCGCTGATGTACAGGTTGGCGTCTTTGATGGTGTCTGAACTCGGGCGAGCAAATGATACCTTGAGGAAGGAAAGAGGAAGGCTTCAGCTCGTCACCATCACACCACAGAAATATTTAAATAAAATTACAGAGAACTTTCAAAATAAAAGAGTTACATTCAGTGTCCAAATAAAAAACAGGATATCTTAAATTTAAATCAACAGTAAAATAAAGTTTACATTTAACCGTATGCATTTAAAAAAATAAAAATAAAAACATGTAATCATGTTGAGTTTTTCAAAATAAAAGCATCCATTTTTAAAGTTAAAGTCTTGGCACATCATCTCACTGAACTGAAGGAAGCGACAGATTCAGTGGTGACGTGTGTCAGAACAAAACAGCTTCATTCTTCAGACGCTGCAGCTGAGAGCGCCCCCTACTGTCCAGGAAACATAACACATCTATCAGTGGAAAAAGGAAAATCAAAGAGCACCTGTGGCGCGTTACCTTGATAGTTTTAGACTGTAGCCTCAGGCCATTGAGGGTACTGATAGCCCTCTCTGCATCACTATGGTTAACAAAGTTAACAAAGCCGTAACCTAAACTGTGGCCTAGAGAAACACAAAGGAAAACAACAAAATAACAGCAAAACTCTCGGTTACAGCATCACATTGTGAAAGAAACACAGAGTTCAAAACGCAGCACAGAGTCTGTCACAGTTCCACAAAACAAAACCCAAACGGTTCTGAACAAACCAAGAAAACGGGCCTCAGAAGAACAGCAAGGTGGTGGTTCTACAGAGGTCCGAACTACTCAGCTGAACCTGGTTAACTCCTGGTTAGCTGCTGGTTATCCTGCTTTAACTAGTACCAAGCTTTAACCAGGGTCGGTTCTGCTCAGAGATCCAACAGGATGATTCTGATTGGATCCTTCTGTCTGACCGGGTCAGGTTCTGGCAGCTGATTGGTTGAAAGAGCTCCCACTAAACAACTTCATCTCTGATCAGAAACTCGCTCAGATCAGGGTGGCTTCAGCTACCATAACAACGGGAGAACCCGGGGTTGCTATGGTAACAGGTGAGCCTGTGGTTACCATGGTGACAGAAGGTCTGCCATCATGGTAACCATGTTCAACTGTTCAGTTCAGCCAATTTTCAACAATCATTTATGAACAAAAATAAATAAAAACATGGAGTAGTTTTATCTTCAAACCTTCACCTTCTCTCTTTTAAAGCTTTACTAGGAGCAGGAACGTGAAATCAACCAAGACTGACTGACCACATGGAAAATTATTAGACACCAAGTTTATAATTAACAGATTTTAACTGATCACCTTGAAACTGAGAAGGGAGAAACTTTACAGGTTTATATTTACAGGTGAGAAAATGTTTTCTATGAAAGATTCATCCTGGAAAGTTTGGCTTCAACCTGGACCAGGTAGATTATCAATAATAAGACGGTGAGCAGATTAATCAGCTCCAGGTCAGAATCAGGAAAATCAAGCATTCAGATCAAACTGAAATAAACCGACTAAATGTAATAATTGGCTCCAGAGATGCATTTCTGTGGTTCTCACAGGAAGCAGACATGAAAATAAGCTTTAATAATGATAAAACTACTTTCATGCTACTGGTCAATACTGCAAAACATGTGACCTCTTGTTATCCAATCAATAACTGTTTTCCTCTTACATTCCTGAAGCAAACTCCAGGATTGTTTTAGACTGAAGGTGAACATGTCTGTTCTGACTCAGGTCCACTAACAGGTAACGTGACCCATGGATGCAGCCAACAGCTGCTTCTGCTTTAAACGCTTCATTTCCTGCTGATTAGAAGCTTCCTGCTGGTAAATTGGTCCTGACTGACACGCCGTGCTCCTGAAGATGGTCCTGGATGGTCTGGACCTGCAGATGGTCTGGAGCTCACTCGTGCTTCAACTTTAAACTTTTAGTCACCAAGTTAGTTTCCCAGTAGACGTCAGACGTCGCAGCTGAGGACATATTCGTCTCCTCTGTTAAATGGGGATTTTCTCTTTTCCACTGAGGGTTAAAATTAGATGTTATAAAAGTTTAAAATTATACGCTTTAAACTTCATTTTCCTGGTTGATACAGTAGTTTTAGTGAGTTTTTTCCTTCACGTTTTGGATGCTGGGCAGCTGGAAGAGTTTTTTCCTATTTTTGCATTGACCATCTGTTATGATCTGTAACCATGGCAACCAAGCTTCTTTTAACTTTACACGCTGAAAAGCGTCTCAAAACCTCAAATGATGTGTGAACTACAGAGAGGAGATTTCATGGATCCAGAGAAAAGGAGGAAGTTCAAACCATCACCTAAAGTGAGACTATTGGCAAACTAAATGGATGAACTTCAGCCACAGCAGCAGGAGGGCAGCATTATTATCAGACCCCGACGTCTCTTACTGGCTGAAGACCAGGATGCAGAAGACATCCATCCCATGACTGAATATCTGCCTGACTAACCTGCTGTGTTGATCACAACATCCCACCTTCTCCTGTCACAACCAAGATGGTTCATCTTTCACCACAGCCTTCCATAGAGGCGCTCCGATCGATCGCCCACCGATTACTATCGGCCGATTTCCATGAAAATGTGATTGATGTTTGCCAATCAATGTTTTTTGTTGCCGATCTCAGAACCCGATCACCTGCACCTCATCCATCCAGCCTGCAGAGGCCCTGTGTGCAGCGTCTCTCCTCCTTCCCTTCTCACGGCGCCGCAAATCCTGAGCAAACATGTCTGTCTGTGGAACTTCTGCATCAACACATCGAATCTAATATGACACTTAAAAGACACGCATTGACGGAAAGTTATCGAGGCTCGCTGCTGAGAATAAAAAAGATGCCTGGAGCAGTCAGACAGCAGCTAAAGGATTCAAGGGTTTTTTTTATTGTCATACCAGTTCACATCAGCATGTCTGTGGTACGAAATTCAAACTCAGATCCCAGTTCAAGAAGCCAAATAAATAATAAATAAATAAATAAATGTGAATATATAAACAATTAAGTTAAAAAGAGAGGTAAAGCTGAATTTAGTCCATTCAGTGTGGCTCGAGTTCAGCAGTCTGACAGCTGCAGGGTAGAAACTGTTTCTGAGCCTGGTGGTCTTGCTCTGAATGCTTCTCAGCCCCTGCCTGAGGGGGAAGGAGATCCCAAGCCAAGCATTCACAACTTCCTGAGAAGGTGGAGACGCTGGTGGGCCTTCCTGACCAGACGGGAAGCGTTGGCACTCCCGTCCCGAAGTCTAGTTCCCAGTTCCCCGGTGTGGGACTGAGTCCAAGAGAGGAGAGCTTCTGCACCAGGATCTGTGGGATGATGGTATCGAAGGCCGAGGAGAAATCCAGAAAGAGCACACGGATGTACTGGGACCCCGCTACTGGGAACCCCGCTACTGGGAACCTCACTACGCTGTACTGGGACCCCGCTACTGGGGACCTCGCTAAGCTGTACTGGGACCCCGCTACTGGGGACCTCGCTACTGGGAATTCCGCTACGTGCTACTGGGACCCCACTACTGGGAACCCCGCTATACACTACTGGGACCCCGCTACATCACCAGTCATTACTGACTACAGACCTGTTGCTATGACAACCCACATCAGGAAGGTCCTGGAGACACTCCTGTTGACCCACCTGAGGAACCAAACCAGCAGATATCAGGACCCCCTGCAGTTGCTGGAGATGGAGACGCCATCCTGGACTTGCTTCAATAAACCCACCCTCACCTGGACAGAGCAGGAGGCACTGAAAGGATCATGACCTCTGAGTTCTCCAGAACATTTAACCCAATTCAGCCAGATCTGCTTTGTCAGAACCTCCAGACGACCCAGGTGGAGCTGATTGGTCACCTCCAATCAGCTCCACCTGGGTCGTCTGGAGGTTTTTTATGTCTTTATGTCTGGAGGTGGTAACATTTAGTCGACACATCAGGGAAAATCCACAAAAAAATACAGATTTTCAAACTGTAAAAGATGAAAAGCTCAGAACCTTCAGACCAGAACTTTCAGACCAGAACCAGAAGCCAGACTGATTCCTGTCTGCTCCAGCTGCTTAATGTGACCTTTTCCTGAGCCTTGGAAGGATGAACATATGATCCTGCTCTCTCTCGTCCTACTTTGATAGTTTTACAAGTTAAGTTATTAAATATACCCAGTTTTTAACGTTACTCTTACACTGCCTATCCTCATAACTGGATCACTTCAGATTTAAGGACTGTGGATTTTTAATTTTACTTCACTTTTTGCCTTATTTTTTCTACCTCCAAGATAAGCAAGAGCAAGATGCCTCCGGTCGACACCGGGGACATTAGCAGAGTTATACAAAGACTTCAATAGATAGAACTGAGGGTTTCTCGACTGGAGGTAAACGTCGAGATCAACACAGGCTCTGGAAATGAAACAACTCTACCGATGCCTCAAAACAACAAACAGCCTCCAAGCTCTTCAAGAAGCAGCTCACCCACCTGGAACTGTCTTGGAGCGAAGCCGAAACATAAATCTCATCCTTTGGATCTGACTAGACGTCTAACGGGACGGACCCCTCACCTAGATGATACAGCGTGGCCAGCATTGAGCCGAAACAATCCCTCGTCAACACCAGCACCAAAGAAAGGACAACAAGCAGCTGAAGCTGACATGATTCCAGCTTCCTTGACTCCGGTACCAAGGACTAATCAGCCAGCTTGAGCCATAACACATCCCGTCACGTCTCCAGCTGGAAACCCACTAAACTCCACTGAAAAACAGGTTTGCTGCTCTGCAGCAGGAGCCTACGGCGGACACCTCTCCCCCAAACATCAGTGAGAGGTATGAGACAAGACCAACACATCCAACTTCTAAAGTGACCCAGAAACCAAAATTAATGCCAAAAGGTCTTATTGTCGGGGATTCAGCCGTGAATTGAATTGATCGTCTTGGTAGCACAAAGAGAACGAAGGTAATCTGCTTCCCAAATGACACTGTGTCAGCTGTAACAGAGAAAATACTCCCATTAACCACTGGTCAGCCGAGCATTGAGAATCTAATCATTCACACTGGAGCTAATGATCTGGCCAAGCAAAAATCTGAAATTCTGTAAAAGGACTTTAGGCATCTTCTAAGCACAGCTGGAAATCTGAAAATGAAGGTGTTTACCAGTGGACCAATACCGAAAGCTGGACGTGGAGATGAGAATTACAGCAGACTGCTTATTATTAATAAATGGCTTATCAAAGAATGCTCTTCCAAATCCATGAACTTCATTGACAATCTTAAGATTTTCTGGGAGCGCTATCATCTCTTCAGACAACGCGTGGTCGGGCTAAATAAAAAGGGGGAAAAGCTTTTCACTGCCAGTATTTTCAATGCTGTTAACAACAGAAGGCCCTCTCCCCAAACACAGGACAATGTGAACAATGACAGCACTGCCCCAGCAAAGATTGTAGAAGGACAAGCACAAACCCAGCAGGCGCACAATGTTCCAAAACAAGCCGATAGGCTGCCATCTCCCAGAATACCAGCTGGAAATGGAGCCGAGAGGGGAGGGAGCCCCCCCCACCCCATCAACACCTACTGGGAGCCAAGACTGCTTATCGGAGGACCCATCTTCTCAGAACCAAGACAGTACTGAAACACAGAATAGCTCAGAAAATTCATCACCAGGACTGATGTTTCTCAGCTTCAGTGAGAAAATGGACTGCGACGAACTTCCCTCTTAAGTTCCCGGGTTTAGTACCACTGGATTTAGGCCTATCAGAACAACATCCACTCATTTCTGAAGTCTGAGACGGGGGTCCAGACATTTTTTCTACACCTGTCCTTCTCCAGAAAGCATCTGGCCCCCTGGCAGTAAGGTACAGGAGCATCCCTGTCAGAATTACTAATAGAGAAACAGCAAGGAAATCCAGTGGTCTAAAATCAAATCTCAGATTAATCCCCTGTCTTGAGCAACCTCATGCTGTAGAATTATCCACCCCCAAGACACTTGAACAGGCTCTGCTAAATATAAGATCACTATCAGCAAAATGACTTTTAGTTAATGATTTCATTACTGAGCATAATATTGATGTTATGTTTCTCACAGAAACATGGTTGGATGGCAACAATGAAACACCTGTACTCACCGGATCAGCGCCCCCAAATTACAATTTAAACCCACCTGTTTAGAGCGACCTTTGATCAGTAGTAAGTGGAACATTGATCAACATTTGCTTGATGATCCTGATGATTTTGATGTAGACTTGATTGATGTTTTTATGATGTGAAGCACTTTGAACTGCCTTGCTGCTGAAATGTGCTGTACAAATAAACTTGACTTAACCTTTACTCCATCAAACAGAGCAATGGCTACACTAATTTAAAGACACACATCTAGCAAAAGTATTCACACCCCAGTTTATTTCAGAGGAATTTAATGTGAGACCAACACAGACCTGAAGCAGAAGGAAAATCATTCAGGATTCTAACCTCAGAGGTTCTTCAGAGAACCACCAGCATGATAGTCTTAGAATGGCCTAATCAAAGTCCAGACCTGAATCTGTGGAGAAACCATCCATCCAATCTGAGCTGTTTTACAAATCATGGAGAAAAATTCACATTTCAGATGATAGGGTTGGGGTCAGAGGTCAGGGGTTAAGCTAGCTGAACATCTTCCTTCTGCTTTGTGTTGGTCTGTCCGTCATCTCGTCTCAGAACATGTCTCTGAAGCCCAGAATGTGTCCTGATGTCCAACATGGACACAGAGGCCCGGAGTTCAGCTTTTATCTCAATAATCTGAAGGTTGGAGCAAAGCTTCAGAGGTGTGAATACTTTGACTTCGATCTGCACCACTGCACGCGTCAACAACTAGAGCCAGAACCGGGATCAACTGTCAGAACTTTGACCAGGCAACCACAAAACTTCCTGTTGGTGTATGGACCTGAGCTGGTCTGCTTCGTCAGATGGATCGGGTCAGGACCTGACAGAACCATTGCTGCTCCGTTTTCTTGACTTGTTCAGAATAAAAACATTTTTCAAACATTTCCTGAAATTTTTACAACTCCTAAACTAAAAAAAAAGACATAAAAACATTTTTACAAAGGTTAAAAAAAACCCAAAAAGTTCTAAATCTGAACAGAACTGGTTCGGCCCGACGGACTCCATCAGAACCAAGGAACCAAAAAACTGAGAACCTGTTAGAGTTGCAGCAAAAACAACAAACATTACAACTTCAACAGCAAAAAAATCATCCAGGAATATAAAAAAAATAAAAAAATAAAAAAATTCACAAAATTGCTTAAAAAAATAAATAAATAACAAATCACAAAGTCAATAAAAAAATAAAATAAATAAATAAATAAAATCAGCTGAGAAACAGAACCAGAGACACAGAACCATTGGTTCTACTGATCAAACTGGATGAGAACCAGAGCAGCATTAAAGGACTCCTATGGAGAGACTGAAGGTTCCCATTAAACGTCACATACTAGGAGAACTGGTGGAGCTGAAAATTCGATAATGTGGTTCATCAACGTTAATTCAGGATTTATTTTCCACACAGAACCGGGTCGGTTTGAATAGATTATCTCTCAAGTTAAAATCATATTAAAGACATGAAGCTAAAATAGAAACTCTGATCCTGTTTTTCCTGCTCAGCAGCGCCCCTAGAGTACCGGAGCGGTACTGTAGGCCTGCTCAGCAGCACCCCTAGAGTACCGCAGCGGTACTGTAGGCCTGCTCAGCAGCGCCCCTAGAGTACAGCAGCGGTACTGCAGCCCTGCCAGCGTTACCTGCCACTTTGTCGCGGATAAGTTTGGCTGACTCGACCTCGCCGACGCTGCTGAACAAGCTGCGCAGCTCATCCTGACTCATGCTCTGCGGCAGGTAGTTCACGATCAGGTTGGTCCGGGAGTCATCGTCCTCCTCCATCATTGTCTCTGTGAAGCCGTTGTCGTACAGCTCCTGAGCTCAGGTGGAGAAACATGTCAGGTGACTTCAGAACAACCAATCAGAGCAGCCAGAGTGTCTGCAGGCAGATGGAGCCAATCAGAGAGCAGCGTTTACCTTCACAGCTGCTCCTTTGGAGGAAATCTGAGCGTCTCTGACTTCACCTTGAGTCGGCTGGACCTCACACACCTGAACGCACAAAGCGAGGGTCAAAGGTTGCAATGTTATTGGCTCCTGGAAGCTTTCACCTGACAGTCTGGTGTTATAACCAGGATCCAGTTGGAAGTTCTGGGAATGAACTGGTTCTGGATATAAACTGAGTCTTTTTGTTTTCAAATTTAAATCAACTGATATAATTACTCTGAGGTAAAGAACCGGCCAATCAGGAGGCTGGATTATAAAACAGTCTGAATAATGATGAGACCCATCAGCCTACTTCCTGCTGGAGGAGTGGTCCTGTTGGCAGCTTCCAGTAAGGCTGCTGGTTTAGGACCAGCTTAGATGAAGTAACTGGTTACAAGCTGAGCAGAAGCACCGGTCCATTTCTCTGGAAGTTCTGGTACCAGTCTCCTCAGAGAGGAACTGGTGCCGATACGTTTCTCTGGAAGCTGCCAACAGAACCAGTCGATGGAGAATCAAACTCTGGATGTTCTATAAACACCTGAAGCAGCAGATGCCTCCGGTGCCCCGTTACCATGGAAACGATAAACAGGTGTCATCAGTGGTGGCCTCACCTTCAGGTATCTGATGTGTCCTCGTCTCACTGCCATGGAAACAGGTCAGCTGGTTTTACTGTGTCTGGAAGGAAAGAAAGCTGATTGGTCAGTTTCAGAACACTTTGATCATGTGACTACACCAACATGGCCGCCTCACACTGGACCAGAGAAGGTCCCTGCCTCTGATCTTTTACATGCAGCTCCCCCAGTGTATTATAAGCAAAGTGAGTATGCACTCTATGCAACTCATAGTGGCACCGACCTAGAGGGGGCGCCAAAACGATGGCGGATAAATTATTTGTAGTTTACTATATTTAACAGCTGTTTGTGTGTAAATGATGTGATCAATAACAGAGGCACTGATTGGACGCCCCTCCCCTCATGTCGCCACACACTAAAGGTGCCCCGGTGTGCTCCTTCGAAAACACACTGGAGCATGGGGCTTTTTTCACATTTAATTGGTGTCATCTGATGACAGGGAGCTAAAGACGGAGAAGCAGAAAAGAAAAACAGAAAACAGGAGATGAAGAAGGATAAAGATGTTGTAGGGATAAAAAAAAGTTTTTCAAAGTGGTTGACAGAGAGCAGGTGAGTTATGTCAGTGATGAAGAGGAGGCTGGTAAATATTCAGGTTAGGTTAAGTTACAAGTAAAACGACAGGTCACTGTTGATCAGCAACTGTGTGTTTACAAGAACAATAAAAGAACTTATTTTGTTGTTCAGAGAATAATTATCTGTTGAACAAGATGGTGAATCATAAAACAGATAAATTATAGATCTTGGCAGGGATAAACTTGAGTTTAAATGTCTTCACTCTGTATAACATTACACCTCTGCTGTGACGTATCTAATGAGTTTGATCAGATGCAGCATCTAGTCAGTTACTGTTAACCAACATGGATATTTTATCAAATTTAAATTTCATGTGTAAACTAAATCTACTGAACACAGAGTTCATGTCATTCAGCTGTGATGATGGAGAGAAAGAAGAGAAGAAGAATCAAGACAGACAGGGGAGGGCAACAGGTTGGTCTGATATTAGGCTGAAGTTTACGAACAGCCTCTTTATCACAAGTGATTAATCTTAAAACATTTATTTCTATAAAGTGCATTAGCAAGATCTGTAATTACTTTAAAGCTATTCAATAACAATAATGATTTAGCGGAGAAGAATACAGGCATGACCCAGTCAGCAGTGATCTCTGAGGAAAACTGTATTGCTCTGGGTTTCATCTAATGCCATTGTGCACAAGTTCAAAGAGACAACATGAAACATTTCAGTGTTATCATCATTCCTCCATAGAGTTCAGGCTGTTGTTGTCATAGTTTCACATTTCCATAACGAAAACATGTATCGAGCTCTAAGTGCTGCTGCTGTTACAGTTTATTACGCTTTTTGTTTGTTTTTGATGGAGCCGATCACCTACAGTAACATGAAATCAAAGCCCATATTATAAGTCCTCTTTATTCTAACTGTGACAGACCTATACACCTGCGAGCGAGCAAGGGGGGGCAAGGGGGCTGATTGCTTCATTACTTACGCCATTCAACCCATTAATGAACACACCTGTTCATAATCTGACCTTTGACCTTCAGCTGTAAGCTTTTTTTTTTTTTAATTAATAAACTTTGTTTACCAAAACATGTACAAACAAATATGGCAATTCACAGTTGTGCAATTTTATAGAGGGTACTTAGAAATTAGAATATCAAAGACAACATTCATTTAAATAAAATAAAGTCACAAAAACACAAAAATAAGGAGGTATGTGTTTTAGGATTAATGTGCATTAGTGGGTAATTTCATTAACATTTCATACAAGTCTTGATATGTTTCAATATATTTCAGAGATTTCAAATATAATTGGAATTCAGAGAAAAAAAATGTTACAGATTAGGGATGGTATTAGTACTCTGAATAAAGAATTTTGCCAGACAAAATATAAGATTACAACATAGTTCCATTTTTTTGTTCTTCAATAACACTCCAAACGTTATATCTCTAGAAATCAATTCAGGACGTGTAATTTTCGCTTCGATCCATCTTTCTAAGTTATTCCAAAATATTTTGGTTTTGTTGCATTCATAGAAAACATTGGCTATTGTTTCTATATCCATTTCACAAAACGAGCATTTATTATCAATACTGAAACGATTTCTTCGTAATTCTTTGGAAGGGTAAATTGCATTTAAAATTTTAAAGTGCATTTCTTTAGCTTTTGGTTGTATAGGGAGTTTCAAGTACAGAGTTCTTAACTTTTCGATCGATTTTTTTCATATCTGTAGAGTATGTTATTTTTATTTATTATCCCAGAGAATAGAGTTTCGTTTAAACAGTTTCTAATTGTGTAGCTATTTTATTTTTTGACGGTAAATGATATTCCATTGATAGATAGAGTGGCTAATTGAGGGGTTATATGATGATATGCTATTAGGTTTTGAGTCTGATTAATAAATTGTTTTGGTAATGCTTTAAGTAATCTGGTAAATTCAACTTTAGGGGGACAGAATTTATACTTCACACGGAATTGTTCGTAGTTTAACATGCAACCGTTAGCGTCCATTCAGTGTGGAATAGATCATATGTTCTTTTTCCATCCAATCGCTATAAAACAATGACTTATTGCGAAATAGTACGAATCTGTTATTCCATATGATAGTAGAGTGTGGCGAGTAGTTATGTACGTAGAGCACCTTCAGCTGTAATCTTTAGGTTCCTCATAACTCATCCAGATCCACCTGGAACCGGAACCCGTCCTTCCCTCCGGAACAACGTCATTCATTTCACTGATTCTACTGGGTTCGACCTGGACCGCCGTTTGACGGATTAGGACGTCATCCATCTCTAAACACCACCAGTTCCGGTTCTAAAGACGGTAAAACCCTAGTGTACTGTTCACAATTACCCAACCGAGCCAAAACGGACCGAAACGGTTCTGACGTCAGCAGGTGAGAGGATTCAAACTGAGCATGTGGAGCTAACAGAGTGCTAACAAGCTAACGGCGGGAGCTAACAGCTTCAGTGACAGATCTCACCTGGACAAGAGGCACAGGTGAAGTAGAATAAGACCCAGCTGTTGACAGGTTCGGTTCAGGTTCAGCCAATAGTTCGTCTCGTTCACACACGGAGTTTGAAACCTGCAGCTTGACAGACACGCTCCTCTCAGCACAAAGGAACAGAGTCTCACGAGAATACAGCTTCCTCTGCGGGTGTATGGGAGCTGGCGTGTAGAAGCTGTTGCCCTCTGCTGGATGGACAGGGGAACTACAGTTTTAAACTTTAAAACGTCTTAAATAAAAACTCATGTTTTCCTGATGTGATTGTGAAGCACTTTGGTCAGCTGTTGTTGTTGTTAAATATGTTGTATAAATAAATTTCACATTGAAATACAGCAGGTGTGAATGAGTTGAAAAAAACAGATTTTATTTTGAAAATGTGTTCACAAAATAAACAAATATAACATTTCAAACATCTAATTTAAATCAAAAATAGTTTATTTATCCCAGGGCGAAAGTAAGTGTTATTGTAACTCATATTGTCCAAGTTTCATTGGAGTTGTAGATGTTGATGTCTGTGGGCAGGAAGGATCTCATGTAGAGGTATGTATTACAGCATATATGGAGAATTATCTGACTGAAGACACTGTTATTTTATGACATTCTGGTGAAGAGGATGCTCAGGGTTGTTTATCCTTGTCTGTACAATAATGTGAAAGGGCTCCAGTAATAAACCACACTGCTTTATCAACTTGTTCAGCTTCTTCAAGTCAATGACTCTGATCCTGCTACCCCAGCAGATCGCTGCAGAGTAAGCAGCAATGCTGTTGGAGAGGAAATAGAAACCTCCATCTGTGACCACAATGGGGCGTCGATGGCAGAAATATATGGAGTCCCTGATCTTCAGTCCTACACAAACCCAGCCCTGCTTCTCCTACATACATGATTGGTACATAATTGATTGATAAAACTCCTGGAGCCTTGGAAGGAGGAACATCTTATCCTGCTCTCTCCCAACCTAATTTGATAGTTTTACAAGTTAAGTTATTAAAGTTATTTAATAGATCCAGTTTTTATAGTTACTCTTACATTGTCAATCCTCATAACTGGATCACTTCAGATTTATGGACTGTGGATTTTTAATTTTACTTCACTTTTTGCCTTATTTTTTTCTACCTCCAAGATAAGCAAGAGCAAGATGCCTCCGGTCGACACCGGGGACATTAGCAGTGTTATACAAAGACTTCAATCGATAGAACTGAGGATTTCTCGACTGGAGGTAAACGTCAAAATAAACACAGGCTCTGGAAATGAAACAACTCTACTGATGCCTCAAAACAACAAACAGCCTCCAAGCTCTTCAAGAAGCAGCTCACCCACCTGGAACTGTCTTGGAGCGAAGCCGAAACATAAATCTCATCCTTTGGATCTGACTAGACGTCTAACGGGACGGACCCCTCACCTAGACGATGCAGCGTGGCCAGCACTGAGCTGAAACATTCCCTCGTCAACACCAGCACCAAAGAAAGGACAACAAGCAGCTGAAGCTGACATGATTCCAGCTTCCTTGACTCCGGTACCAAGGACTAATCAGCCAGCTCGAGCCATAACACATCCCGTCATGTCTCCAGCTGGAAACCCACTAAACTCCACTGAAAAACAGGTTTGCTGCTCTGCAGCAGGAGCCTACGGCGGACACCTCTCCCCCAAACATCAGTGAGAGGTATGAGACAAGACCAACACATCCAACTTCTAAAGTGACCCAGAAACCAAAATTAATGCCAAAAGGTCTTATTGTCGGGGATTCAGCCGTGAATTGAATTGATCGTCTTGGTAGCACAAAGAGAACAAAGGTAATCTGCTTCCCAAATGACACTGTGTTGGCTGTAACAGAGAAAATACTCCCATTAACCACTGGTCAGCCGAGCATTGAGAATCTAATCATTCACACTGGAGCTAATGATCTGGCCAAGCAAAAATCTGAAATTCTGTAAAAGGACTTTAGGCATCTTCTAAGCACAGTTGGAAATCTGAAAATGAAGGTGTTTACCAGTGGACCAATACTGAAAGCTGGACGTGGAGATGAGAATTACAGCAGACTGCTTATTATTAATAAATGGCTTATCAAAGAATGCTCTTCCAAATCCATGAACTTCATTGACAATCTTAAGATTTTCTGGGAGCGCTATCATCTCTTCAGACAACGCGTGGTCGGGCTAAATAAAAAGGGGGAAAAGCTTTTCACTGCCAGTATTTTTAATGCTGTTAACAACAGAAGGCCCTCTCCCCAAACACAGGACAATGTGAACAATGACAGCACTGCCCCAGCAAAGATTGTAGAAGGACAAGCACAAACCCAGCAGGCGCACAATGTTCCAAAACAAGCCGATAGGCTGCCATCTCCCAGAATACCAGCTGGAAATGGAGCCGAGAGGGGAGGGAGCCCCCCCCACCCCATCAACACCTACTGGGAGCCAAGACTGCTTATCGGAGGACCCATCTTCTCAGAACCAAGACAGTACTGAAACACAGAATAGCTCAGAAAATTCATCACCAGGACTGATGTTTCTCAGCTTCAGTGAGAAAATGGACTGCCAGGTACTGCGACAAACTTCCCTCTTAAGTTCCCGGAAAGCATGCTTTTTGAGTTCTGGCTTAACAAAAGAATCCGAACAACTTCGACTCTGTATTTCTGAAGTCTGAGACGGGGGTCCAGACATTTTTTCTACACCTGTCCTTCTCCAGAAAGCATCTGGCCCCCTGGCAGTAAGGTACAGGAGCATCCCTGTCAGAATTACTAATAGAGAAACAGCAAGGAAATCCAGTGGTCTAAAATCAAATCTCAGATTAATCCCCTGTCTTGAGCAACCTCATGCTGTAGAGTTATCCACCCCCAAGACACTTGAACAGGCTCTGCTAAATATAAGATCACTATCAGCAAAATGACTTTTAGTTAATGACTTCATTACTGAGCATAATATTGATGTTATGTTTCTTATAGAAACATGGTTGGATGACAACAATGAAACACCTGTACTCACCGGATCAGCGCCCCCTAATTACAATTTTTTAAGTGAGAATAGAAAGAATAAGAGGGGTGGAGGGGTTGCTGCCATATTTCATGAGTCACTAAACTGTAAAAAGGTTTCCCTGGGCAATTTTGACTCTTTTGAATATCTGTCAATTGAGGTAAAAGGCCACAAACGAACTCTGATACTAACTCTATACAAAACCCCCAAATATATGGCAATTTTTTTCAATGACTTTAGCGAGCTGTTATCAATGATATGCATTGATTATGACTGTTTAATAATTAAGGGAGACTTTAACATCCACAATAGACAGAGAGGCATAAAAGCTGAATGATGTAGTTCAAAACTTTGGTTTAACTCAACACGTTAAACAGCCTACACATAATTGAGGACACACTCTGGATTTGATTATCAGTAAGGAAGTAAATATCTCTAAGGTCTCTGTAATTGATGTCGCTCTGTCTGATCATTTTTCTGTTGTTTTTGAAAGTACAATCTCTGTTGACTTGCTGAGTAAAACAGATATTTCAAAATGTTCTCTTACAGACAACATTGCTGAAACTTTTAATCAAATCTACTCCTCACCTCACTTCCATGCTGTAAACCTGTTGATGAACTGGGATATAACTACTCGACAGTTTCAGACATCATTGATTTCATTGCACCTGTTAAAGTGAAAATTGTGTCTGGGAGGAAGAAATCTCTGTGAATAAATGCTCCACTTGGAAGAAGTGAAAGAAGCCTTTGTCAAAAGGCTGAACATAAATGGCGTAAAACTCGACTTCACGTTTACTATAAAATCTACAAAGAAAGGTTGTGAAGCTATCACTTGTCACTAACACATGCAAGGGAAACATTTTTTGTGGAAATCAAACAAAAACATCAACAACGCTCGTGCCCTGTTTGCCACAGCTGACAGATTGACAAACCCTCCAGTGATTTTACCATCTGAACTCTACTCTACCAGGGCCTGCAATGAATTTCCCAACTTTTTTACTGAGGTTAATCTGCACATCCACACCAAATCCAACAACAATGCTGTGCACAAACATAAATGCAGGGAAAATGGCTGAATTTCACCAACTCAACCATGAAAACTTAGAAGAGACTTTAAAACAATCAAACTCCTCCTCCTGCTGTCTTGATATCCTACCTACAACCTTCCTTAAAAAAGTTCTGCCTGTCATTGCATCTGATCTGACTCAAGTAGTAAACTCATCCCTCTCATCAGGTGTTTTCCCCCAGGCTCTAAAAACAGCAGTTATCAAACCACTGTTAAAAAAGGATAGTCTGAATAAATCACTACTGCAGAATTACAGGCCAATCTCTAACCTTCCATTCATCCGTAAAATTATTGAAAAAGCTGTGTTTCAACAGTTAAACAGCTTCTTAAAGACGACAAACCGCTTTGACGTCTTTCAGTCCGGTTTCTGTGCTCACCACAGCACTGAGACTGCCCTCGTCGAAGTGTTCAATGACATCCACACCAACACAGACTGTGGAAGAACCACAGTGTTGGTTCTGTTGGACCTCAGCACACCATTTGACACTGTTGACCATGAGATATTATTGAAGCAACTGTTGACCGTGATATATTACCGTACCAGAGAGCTGGGTCGGACTCTCTGGTACAGTACTCATTTGGTTCGAATCCTACCTAAAGAACAGGGATTTCTTTGTGTCAATAGGCAACTTCTTATCGGAGTGGACAGAAGTCACATGTGGAGTACCCCAAGGTTCAATCCTGGGACTGTTGTATCCTCAGACTGGTGTGCTTTTTGTTTGGGTTCTGCTTTCTCCTCCTCCTCTTCACAGGGTTTGATTGGCAGGTGCAGCTCCCCGGTGGTATCAATTAACTTAATCAAGGAGCAGTATTTAGAGGAGTGGATTTCCTGAGATGGATGCCAGATGCTTAATTACGACTAGTGGCATGAAAGCTCTGTCTGAGCCTCTTAGGGCTACTTTCCCAGAACGTACCAGTGTTTTTATTCCTCCTGAGTTTTGGTGTTCAGGTTCCATGCTGACTTGGCAACTCTCAGGGTCTGCTTCCCCGGTGTCTTGTTCTCTTCCTCCTCACCACTCCAAACACCCACCTGAAGATCCTCTCCGACTCATCTGCCTGTCCACCCTCCAACGGTACCTCATCTCTTTCAAAGGAAATCAACAACAGACACAAACCACCATCTCACCCAACAGACAGCCAACTGCCTGCTCTTTGGAAACTCTGTGCTCCCATTCAGTCATGACTCCTAAAGTAAGAACCTGACCTCCGTCTCTGTTTGGAACTGTCTTTGGCAACCTTTTAATCATCTACCCCCAGTCTTCTAATACGGGCCCATTCCTGGCTTGGTGTTTCTCCTCCAACAGATCCAGAAAGCTCTTTTTTCCATTCAATAAACCATTTCAAACTTCTCATTCCTGTGTCAGTAATTGTTGCTTGTTCTAGAGTTACCTTGAAATCATGACAGGGACCCCTCCTATTTAATATCTACATGCTTCCACTAGCTCAGATTGTAACAAGTAATAAGATTAGTTACCATAACTATGCAGATGATACACAGCTCTATATTACAATGTCACCAGGTGACTCTGAACCCATCCTAGCACTGAACAGATGCTTAGAACATATCAGTGCATGGAGGTGCCAAAACTTTCTCCAACTGAACAGAAATAAAACTGAAGTTATTATCTTTGGACCTAAAGAGGAGCGATCTAGAGTCAGCGCGCAGCTTCAGTTATTCCAGCCAGAAACTAGTGATCAGGCCTGAAACCTGGGTGGAGTGATGGACTCAGACCTGAACCTTCAGAGACACATAAAGACAGTTACAAAGTCAGCCTTCTATTGCCTGAAGAACATTTCCAGGATGAAAGGACTAATGTCTCAACAAGATCTAGAGGAACTCATCCATGCGTTTATCTTTAGTCGCATTGATTACTGCAACAGTGTCTTCACAGGTCTGCCTAAAAAGACAACCAGACAGCTGCAGCTGATCCAGAACGCTGCTGCTGGTGTTCTCACTAAAACCAGTAAGATAGAGCACATCATCCCAGTTCTAAAGTCCTTCCACTGGCTCCCTGGAGTCAGAGAATAGACTTTAAAATATTTCTATTAGTTTATAAATCACTGAACGGCTTAACACCAAAATACATTCAAGACCTGTTGTCGTCGTATCAACCTTCCAGACCACTCAGGTCTTCTGGTTCTGGTCTGCTCTGCATCCCCAGAACCAGAACCAAACATCGAGAAGCAGCTTTCAGTTTTTATGCTCCATTAATCTGGAACAAACTCCTAGAAAACTGCAAAACAGCCGAAACAGTAAATTCTTTTAAATCAAGGCTGAAAACCCACCTGTTTAGAGCTGCCTTTGATTAGTAGTCTGGACCATAAATCTGTAAACAAATCCGGGTAAGATAAGCTTGGTTTTCCAAAGGGTGGAAGTTTGATTGTAAATCAGTTAAATAAAATAAGTGAATCACTGATCAATGTTTTTGCCGATGATTTTGATGATTTTCATGTGTATTTGCTAGATAATTTTAATGATTTTGCTCTATGATTTTGTTGTATACTTGATTGATGGTTTTATGATGTAAAGCACTTTGAACTTCCATGCTGTTGAAATGTGCTATACAAATAAACTTGACTTGATGACTGAGTCTAGCTGTCTGATGTTGGTAGATTTTGACAAAGGTAAAGAAACCAGGTTAAAGGATTCAGTTCTAACACACTTTCTACAACTCATCCTTGACACCAGGAATGTTTTCTTTAATATTTTCTGTTTCTATATTTGGGTTTTAATAGGCTCTCCTGGAACAGATAAATTAAGGCTGTTAAACTGATCTGGTATTTTAAATAATATGCTGTCATGATCCCATAACTTAAAGTCAATTTTTTCTGAGCTTGATTCTGGTTATGGTTTATTCTAGAATTGAGCCTGTCATTGTGGCAGCATGTTGGAGCAGCTCTGTTATGGTGGTTCTGATTTGTTCATCATGTTGTGCAGGAGGCGTTGCTGTTTGGACAGTTATTCCCTCTGGTTCTGGAGGCTGTGCAGCTGGAAGGATCTTTGCTCTTTGTTTGAGTGTAAATCAGTTAAATAAAGTAAGTGGATCATTGACCAATATTTTTGAACTATGTCTGCTTGAAGATATTTGCCTGATGATCCCCATGATTTTGATGTATTGATATTTTCCCAATGATTTTGATGATTTTCATGTGTATTTGCTTGATGAGTGTCCTCGATGATTTTGATGTTTGATGATTTCACTGTATGATTGATTGATGTTTTTATGATGTGAAGCACTTTGAACTGCCTTGCTGCTGAAATGTGCTATATAAAAAAACTTAACTCTTACTTTTTACTTTTTGACAGTTGTTATGATCTATAACCATGGCAACAAAGTATTACTTTTATAACTGGGAGCGGCTGATTAGCATCTCAAAAGCTCAAATAATACCTGAACTCTGACCCCACATCCCAGAGGAGTTGAAAAGGTGGCTTAATGGATGCACAGAGAGAAGGAGGAAGTTCAAACCATCTCTCTCATCCATCATAACAGGCAAGGATCATATCGGCGACTCCATCGTCTCTCTGCTTTCTAACCATATGGGAAGAGATCTAAAGAGGAGTGGCAAAAGCAAATGAGGTGGATTAGCAGAGCTTCTCAACAACCGATGGAGTCATCCAGGACATGTTGCTGTAGAATATGGTCCCCATTGCCTGGACATGGAGCTGTTAGCATGTCAGGACAGTTATGAGACTCTCATCCAGCAACAGCCTTCAGTTAGAGGCATCTTCAGATTTGTTGCAAGACTGACTGCTACTGGAGATCCTTCCTCCCCACAGCATCACCATCCACAATGACTCTTTGAAGATACTTGGATGATCTGAGTTACAATATTTAATTTCCCTTTGAGATAAATAAAGTATTTTTTAGTTCATATGGATTTTTAATTAGTTGTTGCCATGTGTCCCTCAGCCTCCCAGATGTTTTGTTCTTTCCTTTCAGGAAGGTTGGATAAGCTACACTTGGTCTGGTGTTCTGTTTGGCTGAGATACCTTTCTGGAAGAGGGCTTCAGCTGAGATAATGCTGCCAACAACTAATTATTTTCCCTCTCCTGCTATTAACTTTTCACTTATTTCTAACATAGAAAGTACTCCCAGGTCAGTGCATTTGTTCTTTTTTGTGCCTCTGCTCTGTCTTCTCAAGCCTCCAGTCAGTCGTGGCAAATGGCCGCTTGTCTTTAGCCAGGTTCTGGTTCTGGTTCTGCTGGAGGTTTCTTCCTGTTAAAGGGGAGTTTTTCCTCTCCACTGTCACCCCCTGCTGGTCCAGGAGGATGAATGCTGCAAGTCAATGACTTGATTCTCTGCTGGGTTTCCTTAGATATAAACTTTTTAAACTACTTTGAATAATAAACGGAGCTTAACGCATTGATTGATAACTACGATCAACTGGAATATATATATCTGATTGAAATGAAGGGACGTTTTGTGTAAAGTGCCTCGAGACGACATTTGTTGTGAACTGGCGACGCGGAAAAAAACTGAATTGAATTGAATTGAATCGAACAGCTTGCAGGTCCATTACTGCCCCCTTGTGGATTGGACCGAGTGTGACGTCAGTTTTAATCACATTTTTCTAATGATCCCAGTTTTTCCTCAAAAATCTAAGTTGTTGTGTGTTCATGGATAAATAATTTTAAGGTGTGTGGCTTTCCTCCAGCGGAACCAGTGGATCTGGATCAGAACCAGAATATTTCTGAAGGTGATTCTGGGCCGTCCTCTTAGAGTTCTTCTGCTCAATCTGAAATAAATAAAATGTTTTAATTTAAAAAAAAAAAAAAAAAAAAAAAAAAAAAAAAAAAAAAAAAAAACTTTTTCACGTTTTTTTCCTTCACTGCTGTCTCCACTCTTCCAGCAGGGGGTGGCACTGCTTTATGTGTTCAGCAGGAGGTGACGTCATTGCTTGGTTTCCGTTGCTACATGTAAACAAAGCGAAGTTAGCTGCGGCGAACCCGGTGACGAGAACTGGGCAGTAATCAGAACCCAAGCCGAATCAGTGGATCCGGACCGGACTGTCTGAGGGATGGAGTGAACGAGAACTGGTACCATGTCCATGGAAGACCCGTTCTTCGTCGTTAAAGGGTCAGAACCCCTGCAGCCACAGTAGCTAGCATCAGACCGAACCGAACCCGAACCCTTGGTTACCGGTTAAACTGGTCAGACTCGAACCCAGACCGGCATCAGTGAGACAAGTCTGATCAGTTTAACCAGTTCAACGCGTTCAGTGTCTCTGCGGAGGAACATCAGCTGGTAACCTGGTCACGTGATGAGACGGGTTAGAATAGAATAGAATAGAAATGTTCTTTAGTGCCCCACGATGGGGAAATTTCTGTGCAGCAGCAGCAAACAGTCTAGGATATATATATATATATATATATATATATATATATATATATATATATATATATATATATATATATATATAAAGAGAGAGAGAGAACAGAATATATAATAAAAATACAGTAAGGCAAGATTTCAACATAAATACTGTGTAGTTATAAAAAATACTCCAATCCAGAGGAATGTGCAACTGAGTTGGATATTTAAAAATGTACAAGATGTGCAAAATGTCTCTGAGCATTAAGAAGTGACAATAGAAAAATGGTAAAGTCGTACACATACCACCATGGATATAAACACTTATTGGTTTTGTTGGGAGCAGTGATGGTTCTAGAGTCGAACAGCTGCTGGGAGGAAGGATCTCCTATAACGCTCCTTAGTGCACTTAGGATGCAGCAGTCTGTCAGTGAAGGAGCTCTCCAGCTCAGTAACAACTTCATAAGTGTGGGGGGGGGACGTTGTCCATCAGTGATGTTATTTTAGCCAGAGTGCTTCTGTCTCCCACCACCTGCTCTGGGGTCAAAGGTCATCCTAGCACAGAGAAGCTGCTGCTCCAACATACAGTTCCATAGAAGATGGCTGATGCCACCACAGAGTCAGAGCGGGTCCTCAGCAGCGCCCCCTGCAGTCCAGCAGACCTCCGCCTCCTCAGCAGGTAGAGTCTGCTCCGACCCTTCCTGGAGGGAGCATCAGGGTTATGAGTCCAGTCCAAGATAGAATATAAATAATAGAAATGCCCCTTATTGTCCCAGAGGCAGGAAACTCAGGTGTAACAGTAGTGAGGTGTCATGGCGGCGTTTAGGTGCATTCAGAGATGATAAATATATTAAAAGAATTAAAACTAGAGCTGAGTAGGATAATCTGAAAACTTGTTCAACATGTGGAGCATCAAAAACAACAGATGGTCACGGGATGAGCATGTGGTCTGAGCCCAAAGCTAGTTAACCTGCTTATCTGCTCCAGCTAACACTCCCTGAGCCACACCTTAGCAGGTAACCTGACCTGCAGGGAGAGAAGGTTTTTCTGACCGACCAGAGGCCCGGAGTGATCCGGATGGATCGGTTCTGAGAGCACCAATGAGTTAAAACTAGGATGGGTGGATCTGATGGGCCAGAAATCATGTCTGAAGGTTCCTAATGGATCTAAAGTTAGGGTTGAACTTCAGATTAGATCTCATCTGTTCTTTCCTGATGAGGTGAAGGTCCTGAGTGGATCTTCTCTCTGCTGCTTCCTTCTGGAGTCGTTCTCCTGAGTAGAGATCCAGAAACCAGGAAGTCAGCTGTTTCTCAGTGGTTCTGTTCTGAGCTGCAGATGATTGTGGATCCCTCACTGACCCACTGCTCTGACGGAGCAGAAGGTCCCAGGCTGGAGCTACTGTGGTTCTGAGGAAACATCTCGCAGGCTCTAATTTGGATCCTAAAACTTGTTCAGCCCAGAGTGATGTGTTTAGATAGTGGAATGTAATCCCAGTCCGAGACCGGATCAGTTCTTCCATAATCCGCTCCATTTCGACCATCGGTTCCATAACAGTGCTGAAACAGTCTGAGGCTGGTGCTGTTCTGCTCAGATTCTGGTGGTCTGAGTCCCAGAATCTACATAAATGGACCTGTTTCCAGAGTCAGCAGTACCAGTACCAACCCAGCAAGATGAACAGTTCCGGGAACTCAGAGTTGAAATGAGCAGGGCTGATCCGCTGGGCCTGGTTCTGTTGGATGGACACCTGGTAGCTTTGGCACACCTCTTGCTTCATTCTGTTTTCTGGGTCAGCATCGACCCGCTTCCTTTTCCAACTCAGTTCTGTCCAGGTTCTGATCAGGACCCACTTCAGAACGAAGAGGGATTTCCTGTCTTCCTCGATGATCTGATGGTTCTAAATGAAAACTGGAACCGGGTGGTACCAGTTTTATGTTCCGATGTGTGGTTCTGATCTGGTTCTGTTCTGGTTCTGACCTACCTTTTCTCGGTCCGAGTCGTGGCTCCATCTCTCAGGTTCTGTGTGTTTTCAGGGAGGTGGAGAAGGCACTCCACGCCGCCCAGAACCTCCATCAGCGCTGGAGCGAGCTGCTGCAGGAAGGGGGCGGAGCCTCCAAGGAGGAAGTAGACTGGACGACCAATGAGCTGAGAAACAGCCTGCGCTCCATCGAGTGGGACCTGGAGGACCTGGATGAGACCATCAGTATCCTTGTCCTCATGTCTCACCTGGCCGCGTCTCCTGTCTCACTTTCCCGTTTTCCTTGACGGTGCCTGAAGGCATCGTGGAGTCCAACCCCAAGAAGTTCAACCTGGACGCAGCAGAGCTGACGAAGAGGAAGGCCTTCATCATCTCCACCCGACGCTCCGTCAAGGTGAGCATCACCTGAGCTCATCTAAGGTCACGACTCCTCCGGACCGGTCCGGATCGGGTTCAGGGTGTTCCATCCCGGTGCTGATCCAATCCTCTGTTTCACAGGAAATGAAAGAACAGATGTCGGGTCCAGCTGCTGGTTCTGGTTCTGCTGACAGACACAGCAAACAGGTACCTGCCCTCACCGGTCCACATCAGCCAATCAGCTGCTGCAACTCATTCGGAGCTTTCCGATTGGTCGAGTCATTTCCTGATCATGTTGGGTGCTGTGAGGGCGATCTGAACGGGTTCTGGTTCTGTGTGGTTCCTCAGGTTCTGCTGGGTGACACTCGGAGTCCCATCTGGCAGCCCGGTTCTGATAAATACGGCCCGCTGGACCGCCAACTGCAGAACGCCAACTCTCAGTTCATCGGCGAGCAGCAGATGCAGCAGCAGGTACCAGAACATCTGAGCAGCACCAGAACCTGACCGCTGGGTTGGACCCGTTCTTCACCACCTGCTTCCTGTTTGTTTCAGCTGATAGCAGAGAAGCAGGACGAGCAGCTGGAGCTGGTGTCCGGAACCATCGGGGTTCTGAAGAACATGTCGGAGCGGATTGGCATGGAACTGGATGAACAGGCTGTGTAAGAACCCAAATGCTCAGCTGGTTCTGTCTGGTGGAACCAGGTTCTGTCCACACGATTGGGTTCTGTCTGGTGGAACCGGGTTCTGTCTGGTTGATCGGGTTCTGTCTGGTGGACGGTCAGATGGGTCCAGAAACTCCTTGGTCGGGAAAACTTCAGCTTCTGTGGTGGAGGGTCTGGTTGGGGGTTCTTGAGGTGTGTTGGTCCAAAAGTTTATTTTCTTTGGGCTTTAGTTCTGGTTCTGAATTGGTTCTTATCTTCCGAAAGTTCAGTTCCTCATCTCAGTCTGAGTCGATGGTTCTCCTGGTTCTGGAGCTAGATGTTAAAAGATTAGTTTGGGGTTTTTTTTTAGGTGAGGTTCTGTAAAGTTCTGATTGGTACCACTTCCCTGGTTCCAGAACTGTGTGGACCAGTGAGTCTGGTCCAGCTGTGAACAGAGTGGTCCTTTGGATTCTTGTTCAGATGTTCATGTTCTTCTCAGATCTCATAGTTGTTTTACAATGATCCTGTGGGTCAGCAGCCGGGCCCATCCGGACCCAGAACAGAACCAAAGAGTCTGTTAGTATCTCTGATAGGAACATTTAAGCTAACAGGTGAGGGAAATGATAATCTGACAGAACCTCTGTAGAATGTAGCCCGGTTCTGATGGGTATAAGGTGGGGCGACTGGACGAATTCATCGACGACAGGCTGCGCCCTTCACCGCTTGATTGTTAAGAGCGATTTTCATTTTGGCGTCTGAGTTTCTCTCTTAGTGACGTAACGGCAGTGCCCGATGGAAGCCAGCACACGCCGCTCAGGAAAATAACAACTAAAGCTGTTTTTAATGCTGCACACAAACTCCTTCCAGCTTCAGGCAAACCTTTTATTTTCCCCAGAGAGCCTCCAAGTGCAGCGACGATTTATTTGCTCAAATTTAGAACAGAGAGGCAGCATCCTATGTTCAGAAAATACCTTTATTTAAATAATAACCGCAATGTTGGGGAGGGCAAACAGAGACTGATTCTCCTCCCAGTTTAATCGGTTTTAGGATTAGCACAAGTGTCGTAAAACAGAGTAGTCCCCCCTTTGGTGAGGGAGGAGGTGGAGGAGAGAAGAGGGAAAAAACTAAAGGGGGGGGATGAGAGGAAGTTGATGTCAGGTTCTTCAGATGATGTCCAGATCCCTCCGCTTTGGAACAAAGAGCCATCAAACTCGACCATGTGTTTAAGCTAACTGTAAGCGAGACAAAGACAAGTGGCACTGGGCCCTGTATGACCGCAAAATGGATATACATGGAGAGATCAAGAAAAGAAGAGAAGTGGGAAACAGTGACAAGAAACGAGAGGCAGAGAGGAAAGGGGATTGGGCAGAGAAGAAGCCAATGGAAGCTAGCGCTGAATTCAATTATTCTGGATCCAGACGGTCTCTAACATGGGGCAACCTTGAATCGGCACAGCAACAAAATATCAAAATATCACAGCACATAATCAAAGCATTAAGCAAACATGCAACAGAAAGGCAATTACAAATAGCCTTGTTTTAAACACCTAATTCAACCCAGATAACGGATCTTACTTGGTGTAGATATCGATCAAAGCAAATGTCCAGAGGTAAATAAAAATGATAAAAGAGGAAAAAAAAACTCGTTATCGTCTGGCAGGTGAGCTCAGCTGGCATCCCAGCTCGGGCTTCTCGGCAGAACCGGCAATACCGTTGGTTGAAAAACCAAGGAGATATCTTTTCATTGGCGGATGCAGAGGCCCAGCTCCAGCAGGCCTCTGGGAATAGAGACTTAAAGCTGGATACACTGACAGCTTCTTTAAAGTTCTCCAGTTAACACTTCGAAGGTTTTAAAAGTCCTCTTTCGTGGCCAGCAGATTAGAGGGAAACATTCCCAGAGGGGTTGTGTCTCTGTCGGAGTCTGGCTCCAAAGACAAGGGTTGGGATTCAGGCCTTGGTTTTATAATAATAATAATAATAATAATAATAATAATAACAACATTTTATTTATAATGCACTTTACATATAAATCTCAAAGTGATACAAAATTACAATAAAAGCATTAACCAATGTAAAAATAATAAAACTCATTTAAAATAAAAATCATAAGATTTTAAGAACAAGAATGTTTTCAGTTCTTTTTTGAAAGACTCGGTCTGCTGCGCCCTCTGGTGGTCCGGAAGCTCATCCCACCAGCGAGGAGAAAAAGGCCCGGTCTCCCATCAGTGCTAACTTTGTTTGAGGAGTACGGAGACCAAAAGAGCCAGTGGAGCGAAGGGAGCGTCCTGTGTTGTGCAGGGATAGCAGTTCTCACTGGTGGGTGAGAAGACCTAGCTTGTATTGAATCTGAGCAGAAATAGGAAGCCAGTGAAGAGAAGACAGAACTGCGGCGATGTGGTCATGTTTTCTTGATTGTGTAAGCAGTCTAGCCGCACTGGTTTGAATACTCTGTAACTTTTGCAAATTTTTATTTGAAATTCCAAACAGCAAGGAATTGCAATAATCCAGCCTTGAAGTGATGAATGCATGGACAAAATTTTCAGCATCTGGTTGGATAAGGGATGGACGAAGAGCTGCAATGGTTTTCAGATGAAAGAATGAAGTTTTGCAAATGTGTTTCATATGGGTGTCAAAAGAGAGGTGAGAGTTGAATCGTACACTAAGACTGGTGATAGAAGAGGAAAGTCAATGTCCTGATCAGAAAATGTAAATGAGGTTAAGGTAGGGCTGGGCGATGATCGAATATACTCGATGTATCTCGAGTTTTTCGATTTATGATGGTTAAAATGTCTCAATCGCAACCATTGAATATAAATTGTTAATCAAATAATAAGCTTTCTGTATCTAATTCATTGTGTGTTGTTTATCCAACATCCTACGAATGCATCACTAACCCCTCCCTCCTCCCAACCTGAACATTTTCTGCCCAACACGCTGTGCAGAACATGCGCATTTAGGCTTCTAGGTGCGACAGCGGGAATTCATCTTATTCAGGCGAGCGAGTGAATGAGACGGAAACTGAACTCCTTGTGCATCAGACGCTCCAAAGCCTCCATGACTCTTCAACATGCTCAGCTTCCAGATAGCGAGATGCATTTAGTTCAGAGTCCAGGTCAGAGTTCATACTCAGATGGGATTTTTTTTTTTATTATGATTTATTGATTTAGTTACCTCCAGGATGTACTCTGCATAAGGTTGAAATGTCTGCGCATCTGCACCAAGTAGTCAGGTGTGTGGACTGTGATCCGTAAATATGACGGATGGCCCTCAGATCAACATTTTAAAAACCAGCCAAAGGCGGAAAATATTCCGTTCACGCGACCCCTGGTTCCACCACTCCCATCCCAGCCTGGCGTGCCTCCAGCCGGACACTCCAGACTGAGTCCTCCCCTTCCTGCTGGAGGTTTGGACTTTGACAAGTGCAAAGACCCACTAGTGGGTGGGTAAGTGCGCTACGTCAGAACTTAGTCTGCGAATGTTTCCATCTCCTCTTTTGCGCAGTAGCTCTTTTCGGAAAATCCAAAAACCACCTCAAGCGAGCATAAAAACCTTTTTGAGAAATTTAGGAAGTTTTTAAAAATTTGCTGTTTCTTCTTTGATTACAACTTAGCATTATTTCCTTTTTTACCACTTTGTGTGGTGTTGTATTAGTTGAGATGCACTAATACCTCTGATAAAACTGCTCTTGCACAGAGGTTTTGCAGACAATAGCTGCATTTCCATTAACCTTGAAATTGCCTTTGAAATAACGAAAATAAATTCACTTAATGGAAACACGCCATTTTCGAAACAAATCTCCTTTTCCGAGAAAAATTTTGGCGCGAAGATGAGGTGGTTTTTCAGCCTTATCGAAATAGGTTTATTTTGCAAAACTGCAATGGAACAAGCTTATTCACGTGTGATTTTAATTTCATTAATTATTTAATGGAAACACCGCAATTGCGAAATTGTTTTTTCGACCTTAGCAGAAAATCGACAGAGATTTGCGCACCTTTGTAATGGAAACGCAACTATTGCCTGAACTTGGCACCGTTTACTATTTTAGCACTTTTTGTGGTTTGTTGTTCAAAATTCCCAGCATATTCAAATGGTGAAGAAAAACTGATACCTGTGACTGTTCTGGCTCACTCGATTTTATAGTCACTTTTGTTTTTGTAATTTGGACTCATCAGGTTTTTTGATTTTGCATTTTTATGTTAAAAGCACTACAGAGCACCTTTTTCAGTTTCAGCTGTTTTATTTTTCCTTGCGAATTCTTGCTTGGTGTACTTTTTTGCTGCTGTGGTCTTGTTTATTAAAGGTCTAGTGTTGACCACAGAAAGAGACGATGGAAGTCCTTTTATTAGAGAAAAACGTTGTGTGCAACTCATGATTACAATAGAATATTTCAGTTTATTGTGATTATGGATTCAGATTCAAAAAACATGAACTGGCCATTTGAATAGAGCACACCAGAGCCATTTTACAAGCTATGTAGTTTAAAATAACATTGGAGATTATTTAAGAATATGAGATATAGATAGATAGATAGATAGATAGATATCATGATGTAGCAAAATATCGGGATATTAGCTTTTCCTCATATTGTCCAGTCGTAAGTTAGGGTGGATGACTGCAGCTAATGTGGAGTTCCCACCAGAACAGCTCAAAAACTATTAAGTTTAAAGAAATTCCGTGTCAGTTTTGTGTTTTTGTGGTCAAGTCTTATCTGATCAGCTCAGATAAGATCAGAGTTTTATTGCATGGGGGGAATTTTGGCAGTGATGTCTCCAGCACAAAGAATGCTTAGGAAAGCAATCTGATCATTTTGTGAATAGAATTAGAGTCCAACAAACATTAAACAAAAACTAAAGTAGAAATAGTCTCCAGCGAACCTGGGCGGTCCCATAAAAAAAATATCCACAGCAGTTTTAAGTCTTTTTGGGTGATTTGGCATATTCAAAATAAATATATGACGGAAACATGCAAAAACTATGCAGAATCAGAAAAAAGGAAATTAGACTTCTTCTTCTGGATAAAGGTTAGAAATGCTTTTACAAGGAAAACAGCATGTTTACCCTTATCTAGAATTAGCAGTGTGTGCAGGTGGTTGACAATATTACCAGCGGTGCTGAAGACCAGTTCCAAGGTGTGCTCATGGTCGGTATGTATATTTTCCTGCCATCTGTGACATCAATGGGAAATGTTGTTTATCCATTTTCCTTTGAGAGATATTTACAGCCCAGGCACACTGTGTCCATCTGGGGCTGTCCTTTTCATATTTAACCATATTTAACGGTATTTCTGCTGGTGAAAAGCTTTTTCAGAGCTTGTTGATGGAGCTGCAGCACCGGTGACTGCGTAGCGTAATCAGCCGGATGGTGAACACATAATGTATGTCGTGTTTGAGTCCTTTGCTGAAACTACTATGCAAGCAGCAAACCGGTTTGGTTCCGTCCTGTAGCTTACCTCTTTTATCCCATTTAAAGCCAAATTAATCCCAAATAAGTGGCTTTGTATTTTCTTGGCAAATAATTCCTCCATTTTTGGACTTTTCTGTTCTAAATTGGCAAATCAGACTGTGCTTGTTTACATTGTTCCGCCCACAAAAAAGTCCAAACATCTTCTGTGCGACGATATCACCCATCGTCATCTGTTGGACTGATGACTATCAGCTGAGAAAAAGTTGCATGTCGCCCAACCTTAGATGGTTACCTTCAGAACTGGGGAGCAGTTTTCTGCTGAATATCAGAACCAAGTTAACATGTTCAGACTGATGAAACAGCTTGCCTGTAATGTTCTGGTTCTGAGCTCATTTACATGTCAGTAGTGAGGCTGTATCCTGAATCTATTGCCATGGCAACATCACTGTGGGGCGGTTTATTGTTTTGTCACTGGTACCAGCAGAGACCCAACCTGTCCAGTTGTCAAGTGTTGTCTCGCCTGCAGGATGTTGGATGACTTTGGACATGAGATGGACAACACTCAGTCCCGCCTGGACAACGTGATGAAGAAACTGGCCAAAGTCTCACACATGACCAGCGGTAATCTGCCCGGCAACACATGACTCATTCAGAAACTCACCTCACATCAATCTGAGCTCTGATTGGATAGAACTCAGTGACTCTGAGTTCTGATTGGATGAAATTTATCAACTCTGAGCTCTGATTGGATGGAGCTGCATCCCTCTTGCTGTGGTTGGTCATCCTTACCTGTGTAGCTGTTATTGGGGGCGGGTTACTCTATCTGATCAGGAATCGATTGGTTTCTCTGCAGATCGCCGTCAGTGGTGTGCGATTGGTGTGTTGCTGTTGATCCTGCTGGTCGTCATCATCCTCTTCTTCATCCTCTGACTGAAGCACCACATCGACCCAAACCGCTGAGCTCAACTTTCTGGACCCCATCTGGACTGTTCTGACCCAGGCTGGACTGTAGTGTTCTGGACCAGACCCGTCTGATCCCACATTTTCCTGCTGTGATTTTAACAGGTTGAGAAAAATCTGTTCAGTTTGTTTTTGTTTAATATTCTGAAAGCAACTAGTATAACTCTAAAACTAACCAGTTTAACCAGTCTGAGCTGTTTAACTAGTCTGACCTGTTTAACCAGTTCCTATCCAGTCCATCATGGACCTGATGAATCAGCAGAAACTGAATTAGCTCTTTCAGTCAGAACCAATCATTTCATTTTCGTTTGATTGATGAAGAAACATAAGAAATCCCTTTGATACCAACACAGTCAGTCTAACCCAGAACCCTGACCCAGAACGTCTGTTTTATTCTTTCCAGGGCTAAAACAACCTCAGCCTGAGCTAGACCAGTTTAAACTGGTTTATTATACCTTGTTTACTGTAACTGGTTTACTATAACTGGCTTATTTCAGCTCTTAACTGGTTAATTTGGTGAAGCTGATTTAAAAACACTAAATTCTGTTTGTGTTGTTTGTTTTGTTGACTGAAAACTTTTAGTTTAACAGTTTTATTTCCTGTTTATTTAAACAACATGTTGACCTTTGAACTCATAGATGACTGAAATTGTTTAGATTTGAATCCTAAGTCCCACTTCCTGCTGCTCCTTCACAATAAAAGCCTCTCCCACTATGTTAACCGATCAGCTGGAGGCTCCATCCAACCTGCCTTCAGCTCAGAGGTCCACAGCGGCAGCTTCTGAAAGACTCTTATTGTGAAGCAGCAACAGGAAGTCTGATGAGCTAGCTATCCACTTTATTAGAACAGGTGACAAAGCAGCAGCAGCCAGTCATGGCTTTCTACATCAGGTGTGACAGGTGGCAGCCATCATGTATCATCAATGAAACATTTCATTTCTGATAAACTTTATTAAAGCATCTTGTTGGAAACTGCAGAGTTTTATTAAAGGCAGTGTTTGCGAAAACGCGTCGGAATGTCGGACATTACCGACATTGATCAATATTGTCTGATGAAAAAGTTAAAATCATCGGACATGCTGACCAACGTGCTTCTCCTCTAACCTTGCAAATATATTGTCAATTATAAAAATCTTGAAAACCGCAGCACTCTACAGTGTGATGAATGTCGCATTTGCGATGAAAAAAAATCTCCGATGAATTATTGTGCTGATGTCGCACATGTCCGACAACGTTGTGACCAAAGTCTGCAATAGTTGTGTCGGTCTTGGACCAGAGACTTTAGGTGACAGATGAGAGCTGAATCATTTCGGATGTAAATCTGTTTCCATGGTAACAGCTTTCCTCAACAGGTGTTTGTATTTCTATCAGTTGCTTGACTTCACATCATGGTGTACTGTGCCACATCCAAGCTGAGAGGACTGTGGCACAGAGGTGGCAGCGAAGCAGAACAAACCATTGCACACATAAGATACAAACGAACATATTTTAGAGCTCTGTGCAGCAGGTTCTGGTGCCGCTAAGGGGAAAACCAAACCGGTCCTGATCACATTAACACACTCAATGCTTTGTGCACCGTGGTGACACGCAGATTAGTAGGTTCATAGACTTCAGCTATGGAGAGATTTTTCAGTAGCAGAAGAAAGTTTGAATTAATGATATTTATTAATGTGCACACTAATCCCCTGAAGGCCACGGGGTTTTTTGTAGCTTTACAAATAAAGGAAAAAATGTTGAGATGCTGCAGAGTTCTGCTTTCAGTTAACAATTTCGATCCATCCATGTCTGGAGTACGACTCAGCATGACGGCAATAAAACAAACATGAATCCTGCACGACATGTGGTCGATGCAGTAAAACGCCTCAGTGCTAGAAAATCTACTTCCCACTAATGTGCCACAAAGAGACTCTGGTAAAGATCTAGTAAGGGAAGTAACGTAGAGTAATCTGGTTTACTTTACGTTACATGATGACCTGTATGACCGAGGCTCAGTTAATGCTGCATCACATGACCAGGAAGAATGGACAGAGAAAATGGTGGAGACATGGAACAGGCTTGAGTGAGTGTGATGAGTGTTTGCAGGAAGTCATAGAGATACCGGAGTCAGTGCCGTTAAATCTGAACTCCAATAGGTGCCTGATGAGAGGTTGGGTTACAGTTCCTGGGTCAGGCGATCAACAAAGATGGAGTCCAATCAAACCATCCTGAAGGGTCCGCTACCAACAACCTCTAACCTCAACCCACCAGATAACGTCCAGCAGCTAAAAACAGCTCCAGGGGTTTATACTTCTGACCCCAGTAGCTGATGAGACCATGGTAAAGATCTGGGTGATATCTGTACAGCTGTATTCACAGATCAGAACCCCCTTATCAACTCCAGAGACCCCGACAGACCAGCGACCCGGTTTAGACTCAGTCTGACAGAGGCGAGGCTGCCATGCACCGGCGCCACCGGGCCCTCTGACCACCACCAGCAGGCAGAGGACCTACCTGTGAGAAATGAATACTGGCATGTTGAGGAGGTGAAGTGTCTTGCCCAAGGACACAACGACTGAAACGGATGGAGTGGAGGCTTGAGGCAGCAACCCACAGATTATGGGATGAGCTCCTACCACTGTCGTCACAGTCTAGTAAGGCCCCAGGTGAGGCAGATCTGCACCTGCGACCCACAGCTGGAAGAAGAGCAATGCAAACAGTCATGCATATGTGGAGCCCTATGCTGCTGCAGTTCCAGCAACACAGACTAAACGTTGGCCATCAAACACGAGGATGAGCTGCAGGAGGTGATAAGGTTCATTAAAAATGGGCGATCAGAACATGTGAACATCAGCATACAAGAGGACCTACCTGTGAGAAATGATTGATCTGTCCACCATGTTTCAGTGGTCAAGAGGAGCAGAACTGGATCCTGGGCTCAATGATTCATCCTGGTCACAGAGTGAGACCGCTGTTTCCACTCAGACGATCCTGTTCTCAGAGACAGGATCTTCAGAGGTCTTGGTGCATGTCTGCAGCAGTGACTGAGCAGAGAACCGCTGAGAGATCACGTTGTTGGTGGAACCATTGGGACATAAGAGCACTTCCTGTTGCAGGAGTCACTGTCTAGACCAGTGGTGTGCGAAGTCGGTCCTCAAGTGCCATGATCCTGCATGTTTTTGTTCTCCGTGGTTCCACACATATGGATCAAATGATGGCTCGTTAGCAGACCTCTACAGAACACTGGCATGTTGAGGAGGTAGTTACTCCCGCTAGGGAGAGAACTGAAACATGCAGCATGCCGGCCGTTGAGGACCAACTTTTGACGACCCCTGGTCTAGACTGTAGACCAGGGATCCTCAAATCCAGACCTCAAGGACCGGTGTCCTGCAGGTTTTAGATGTCTCTGTTTCAACACACCTGAGTTAAATAATCAGGTCGTTAGCAAGACTCTGGAGAACTTGACTGCATACAAAGGAGGTAATTTAGCCATTTGATTGAGGTGTGTTGGACCAGGAACACACAAAAAAAGTTGCAGGACACTGGCCCTCGAGGCCTGGATTTGAGGACCCCTGCTCTAGACCATGGGTGTCCACTCCAGTCCTCAAGGGCTGGTGTTCTGCCAGCTTTAGATGTGTCTCTGCTCCAACACACCTCAATCAAATGGTCCAACTTACCTACCTACTGAGCAGGTCATAAAGTTCTGCTAATGAACCATCATTTGATTAAGGTGTGTCAAACCAGGGAATGAACTAAAAGATGCAGGATACCGGCTCTGGAGACTGACTGTGGACACCGCTGCTCCAGACAAACCCAGACACCAAAACCCGCATGCAAGACCCACAAGGGGGTGCCAGTCTAGCTGTTTCTGTTTCAGAAGACTGAATTTCTTCTGCAACTCCTGCACTCAGCAGAGATGGGAAAGTAATTAAGTTAGTTAAGTTTATTTGTACAGCACATTTCAGCAGCAAGGCAGTTCACAGTGCTTCACATCATAAAAACAATCAAGTATACAGACTAAGTATCTAATGTTGCTGCAAGAGGAACAAGGAAGGAGTTGGAGCGAATTCCACTATTTTGAACAATTGCAGCAGAAACTTAAAGGTTAAAAGATGTTTTATATTATTTTTAAATTTGTGTGAATATAAACATTTAAAACAGATGAGGAGTCAAATATACAAAAGGCTTTATTTAATCCAGTTTAATGTCCAATGAATCATCCCAGTAACACTGTCTCTGCTGTCAGAAACAGTGTTCTGGTCAAGTTGTGGTCCAGTTGAGTCCTCCAGTCCCCTTTTTGTTGTGCCATGCCAACAATGAACAGCAGGTGGTCACAAAATGTTTTTAAAGAGGGATTAGATGGATTTTCCTGTCAGTGGTGCCTTGCACTGCTCCACTGGCTTCCTTCATTGAATAAAAGTGACACTTTTAAAGCTCCACCCTCTTCTCCAAATATGGTCACTTCTGGCTCCACTGTGTCAGCAAGAAGTCCTGAAACCAGTCAGTTACCAGAGTATGGAGGTGGTCTTCTCTGTCTGAGGATACGCACGGTGGTAGTTGGGTTCTGGACCAGCACCTGGTTCACCTGGTCCAGATTGAGACAGGCCACTTTCTCCATGTTGACCTCCAAGATTTCATCTCCAACAGACAGGAGGCCAGCGTACAGCTTCTCACTGTTGCGGTCCACCATGTCCTCCACGTACACACCTGGAATCACACGAAGTTAGAGAGCTGAAAATGAAGGTTTCACCGCTCAGACCCTGGATTTTCCTAAGCTTGCATTTCATCACACGAAGGAGCCATTCAAGCCTAATGTTTATTATGGGACTTAAATGACATATCTTGGTCAACAATAACACCGAGGTTCTTTACTTTATTATATGAGGCCAATTTAATGCCGTCCAGATCAAGTGATTGACTAAGCAGTGTCTCTTTCAGAGGTTCTGGTCCAAAAACAACTTCTGTCTTGTCAGAATTTAAAAAGAAAATTTGTCATCCGGTTTTAATGTCCTCAAGACATGCCTTTAATCTACCTAATGGATTGGATTCATCAGGATTTATGAATAGATATAGCTGAGTATCATCAGCATAACAATGAAAATTTATCCCATGCTGTCTGATGATTTTTGAAATTGGAAGTATATATATATAGTAAAAAGAATTGGTCCAAACACAGCGCCATGTGGTACTCTACAAGTAACCCTAGAATGAGAAGAAGATTATTGTTCACATGAATCAAAGGTAGCACTTCTTTAGATATTCTGGTTCCGATTGGGTCCAAGATGCAAGTCGAAGGTTTGGAAGAAGTTAATATTTCTGATAACTCAAAAAGCTCAACCGACTCAAAACAGCCCAAACACATATCAGGTTCTAGAGTTACATTCAGTGCTGCCTCACTTACTGAGGATGATGTAATCAAGTTCGGGAGGATGCCAACAATTTTATTTCAAATAGAATCAATTTTATTTAAGAAGAATCCATAAAGTCATTACTGCTGGGAGCTGGGGAATCGACAGCTCAACAGAGCTATGACTCTGTGGACGTTTAGCAATTGTACTAAAAAGAAACTCAGGATTATTCCTATTCTCCTCTATGAATAATTAAAAAAATACAATGTTTTATCTTGGCGACGGGTCTTTTTGTACAACTGTAGACTATTTTTCCAAGTTAAGTAGGACTCCTCTAGATGTGTAGAGCACCATTTTCTCTCAAATTTCCTTGTGTTCTGCTTCAAAGTACGCAGCTCTAAATTAAACCAAGGAGCCAACCTCCTATGGATAATTACCTTCTTTTTTAAGGGGGCTGCATTGTCTAATGGCACACGCAATGAGGAAGTAACTCTATGAACAAGAACATCAATTTGAGAAGGGCTGGAGATTAAACTGCTGCCTTCTGCTGTGTTTATCTGAGATTCTGAGGAAATTAAACATGGAACTGATTCTTTAAACATTTCTACAGCATTGTCTGATAAAGCTCTGCTATAATGATTTTTTTCCCTAAGGTTTGGAATACTCCGTTAAACTCAAAGGTTATTGAAAATGGTCTGACAGCACAGGGTTTTGGGGAAGTATTGTTATTTCTTCACACTCAATGCCATATGTCAGCGCAAGGTCTAAAGTATGACAGCACGAGTGGGTAGGACAGTGGATTCTTTGAGTAAGGTCAGTTGAGTCTAAGATAGCCTTAAAGGCTGCATTTAGGCTATCACCCTCAATGTCAACATGAATGTTAAAGTCCCCCACCATAATGATCTTATCAGTATTTAACACTAAATTAGATAGAAAATCTGAGAAATCATCTAAAAATTGAGAGTAAGGGCCTGGTGGATGATACAAAACAACAAACAAAAGTGGTTTTAGTATTTTGTGATTTTGATGTTTACTATGCCCTGCGGCTCATTACCAGAGTCAGCTCGCCCTTTTCCTCGGCTAATAGTGAATCCAAAACTCTGATCTGACGGTCGGCTAAGTTCCAACAGAACCGTTCCATCAGAACAGACCTGAAGAACCCGACCGACTGATCTCACTGAGCAGGGCTGGCCGATGTCCTCTGAGTCCAGACACCAAGGTAGGAACCTGATGGACAGACAGAGATGGAAACTGAGCTCTCATTAGGTGAGATGGTTCTATGGTCAGCTGATAAAAGCTGATGTTTTACTGCTCAGGTCTGTAGTCTGCACAGCGGTTCTTGCTCTCCTCAGAACCAAAACTCTGCACAGATGACGACTTCTTCATTTGCAACCCCAGCGCCCCCTGTAGCATAGACAGGAGACCCACAACTCAGCAAAAGAAGATGTTTAGTGTTTAAAAATCAAGATATAAAATCGAAGATCTTACCACATAGAGAGACTGAGCAGATGGAGATTTCTTGAACAGGCTGCAGGACTTCCTGCAATCACTGGGAAGATGGTCAGGAACCAGAGGATGGGGCTTTGTGGCCAGTCGGTCAAGGCTGCCAGTTCGAGTCTTGCTCAGTTTGACCGAGCAGAAAAGGCGACGCAGAGAGAGGCGAGAAGGTCCATCTCTGCTGAATCTGAACAAAAAAGTACTAAGTGGTTAATTTCTAAGCTAAAGAAAACCTGAACTCTGATCCAAGGGCAGGGGTTTACCCTCGTCCCATTAAAGCAAATCAACCTTTTGTTTCCAGGGTGTTTAAAGACACGACGCCGTTGGGAGTAATACTCCCACTGTGATGGCCACCTAAACCAACCGCCATGTTGAAACATTCTGCCACATGTTGATCTGATGCGTCATGTAAACCATAAATGTGCACAACCGCTGTAGAAGCAGCACAGCTCAATAAGCCAATAATAATATCTTTCTGTCTTGATATTTTTAGCACCTGCAGGATGTGGGATGGAGAGTGAAACTAAAGCATCATCTGCTGCCTGATTTGTCTTATTATTCAACCACTAACAGAGAGTTAAAAATGTAATTCCCAGATGGTCTGTTGATTCCTATAAAAAACTCAAACCAGATGGTGACATCACAGGAAGTAACCTTTCCAGCAATAACCTAACAGAACACTGGGAATTTCACCCTTGTTGTCTTTGTAATTGGAACAATGGTGAAGTAAACCCAACATTTATTCATGTGAAAATAGCAATAACACTAGAGATGCATGCTTCTAATAAATAACTCTCTTTTCCTACATGAATAGTTAAATATGGAAATCTCTGTTTCTATTTTTATCTATAATATTAGAAATGATTTTATTCTGTTATTGTTTCTTTGTCATGTGCTGCAGCCCATCATGAATTTATTTCCTTTCATCTCAGATTTATTAATCAGATTCACTCAGTGGGGCCAACTATCCTGCAGAAGACGGCAGTTTAGAGGCCGGTTGTGAAGAACTACTCCTGTTCCTTCAGCTCTGAGTCGGAACCAAACTGATCATCTGCTCTGATTCCTCAACGTTAACAGTTTAAATCTGAGTTTCAGGATTTAGACAAAACAAACTGGAATCCTGTTTGAAGACCTGAGCGAGCTCCAGAACCACCAGAACCAGTTTCTGATGGATCAACAGGTTCTGGTGACTCAGCTGTGACAGATTCAACCTGGATCATATGGTAATGATGATGTCATCAGTCTGGGTTTAAACTCACCGTCCAGGAAATGAAATGGCACTGTGGAGCTCTTCTCTGACTGGATGTCTGGGGTGTTCATCAGTGCTGCCTGAGGTGGGCGGGGCTTTGCCTTCAGCTGTGGACCAGAAATGGGATGAAACTGATGTTTATTTTAAAATTAATTTAAATTTATTGTCTTTTATTACTTTTACTTCCTGTTTTTTCATTTTTCTTCCCCCTCTGTCTCAGATTTTCACTTCATTCTGTCCAAATAAACTCTGAAGTGTGGTTCATGCAGCTTTGACTTGGTTCTGTTCTGAAACAGCCCTCCTGGAGGCCCTGGGGGGCTTGTTCTGGTTTATCTTTCACCCCCAGCTTCCACAGTACACCTTCCATGTAGTTTTAGTTTTTCCCTGTTGTTGACCCCTGGTCAGGAGAGAGTTTCTGACCTTTGACCCCAGTGTTCATGACCTGAGTACAGATTATTTTTTTAATCATTAATTGAAAAGTCAACATTTTCTGAAACACAATACAAGAAACAATCAGTGTTAAAAACACAGCGTTATCAGATAGCTCGATGAATTTCTTCACATTAAAACCTTCCAAACTGAGCCGTGTTTCCTTCATCGCCACTAGGGGGTGTATTTCATTTTATGTCCAGATGAGAGGCAGGTACGGGGCTATCTCGGGTCAATTATAATTCTGATCAGGTGCTGCTGATGAGACGGGTTCTGCTGTGCTTCGTCTAAACTTACCTGCTTTCTTTGTTCTAGAGATAAACGGATGTTATGAAGAAAATAATTTGCTGATGATTATAAGTGGAAACAAAGATTGGCTCCGTGAACTTTGAGTGTGAAAAGTCTGCCAAGAACAATTAGCAACCAGTAGTGTCAGAGTTAACAGTTTAAATCTGAGTTTAAACTCAGAGTTTGTGTCACAGCTGCAGGATTTAGCCGCGACACAAACTTCCTGAAGTTCCGCTTTTCCTCTGATTAAATGCACCTCGGTCGGTCTGGTCCACGAGTTCTGGTGCATCAGTCCTGAACCAGGTCTGCGGGAGAACAACATCAGGAAAACAGCTTCCTTTGGATTTTATCCACTAGGGCGGAATGGCAGCCTGTCCTCAACGAGTCTACAGGTGAGATTCTACAGGTAAACAGGTCTATGGACGAGCATGTCTCTAGGAGGTCTACAGGTCAATGACTCTGCAAGTCAGATTCTATAAATAAATAAGTCTGTAGTGAACAAGTGAACGGGTCTACAGGTGAAATAATCTACACATGAACCAGTGGACATGTTCTCACCTGAGGAAGAGCAGGGCCTCCTCTTCTTCAGCTCTAAGCTAGTTTGAGGCTCTGTGGAGGAGGGTTTCTTCTTCTCTTCCTGGTTCTGAGTCAGATCCTCGCCGCTCGTCGTGTTGTTGAGCCTTCCGTTCTGTGACATCATCAGTGATGTCACAGCTGGGGGGTTTAAAGCGGAAGGACGTTTATGGTCCTGATGGCGGGCAGTAGATGGTTGGGGAGGCATCCCCACTGTGTACGAGGCGTACGGGTTAACAGGTGTTTCAGCAGTGGGCGGGGCTTGTGGTGTGGTCACCTGGGTTATTCCTGTCTTATTGACTCCACATCTCACCGGCTTGCTGATGCCCCCGCTCCCTCCCTCACCTGAGTCAGCAGGTGAGATGTAGCCAATATAAGAGTCTTTGAGCAACTCTGTCCTCACCTGGAGGTGGGGCCTGGTCAGGCCACTCCCCCTCACCTGGGTTACAGGTGGATGCTTGGTGAGGCGGCGGTCCAGCTGGGCTCCAAACATCACCCCCCCTGATCCAACGGGACATGCCACCCTCATCAGTGGTCTTCCTCTCTGCTGCTGGTCGGGTTCAGCTCCCCTGGGTCCCGATCGGATGGTGATGCACTGGTTCAGGTCCAGTTTGGACATGAGGACACCTGTCCCCTGCTGTCCAACACGCCTCCTTTGAAGCTGACGCTCCAGGTAACGAGTCTCCACCTCCGTCTCCGTCTCATCCTCAAACCGTAGACGGCGAGTCGGAGATGCTGACGGCTGCCACCTGGTGGAAAAGTCGCTCAGGTGTCCTGACAGAGAGGCCCCGCCGTCCGACCTCACCTGGTCTCTGAAACCGACCCCCGACCTGCAAACAGAAACAGGTAGAGAGCTGAGCTGGGAGCAGTTTACACCTGGAGGTCAGGGCATCACATGACACTGCATGATGTAATGATGACATCACTATGACAAGCAGCTTCAGGTCACCATGGAAACAGGTTCAGATGACTTCACTAATGCTGTTGAACCGTTTAGATGAAACATTTTCCATCTGGTGAGAAACTGATGATCCTGAAACGGAAGCAGATCCTGCAGACGCCATGACAGACGGCTGATTTCCTGTCTGGGTCTCATCTAGAGGACAATGTTCCTGGTTCCCTGTCTCCATCTAGAGGACAACGTTCCTGGTTCCCTGTCTCCGTCTAGAGGACAACGTCCCTGGTTCCCTGTCTCCATCTAGAGGACAACGTCCCTGGTTTCCTGTCTCCGTTTAGAGGACAACATCCCTGGTTCCCTGTCTCCATCTAGAGGACAACGTCCCTGGTTCCCTGTCTCCATCTAGAGGACAACGTTCCTGGTTCCCTGTCTCTGTCTAGAGGACAACGTCCCTGGTTTCCTGTCTCCATCTAGAGGACAACGTCCCTGGTTTCCTGTCTCCGTTTAGAGGACAACATCCCTGGTTCCCTGTCTCCATCTAGAGGACAACGTTCCTGGTTCCCTGTCTCCGTCTAGAGGACAACATCCCTGGTTCCCTGTCTCCATCTAGAGGACAACGTCTCTGGTTTTGTCTTCTCAGATGTCCGACACGTCTGAACAAAACTAGCAGGTGTTGTCTTAGAATAGACCAGAAATATCCATTATTGTCCCACGATGGGGAAATTTCTGTGCAACAGCAGCAAAGTGGCAGTGGCAGGCAATAACAGAAAAACAGACTCAGATAGATAGATAGATAAATAGATAGATAGATAGATAGATAGATAGAACAAAAATACTATACAATAGGGCAAAATTTCAACATGAATACTGTGTATTTGTAAAATACCCCAGTCCAGAGGAATGTGCAACTGAGTTGGCTGGTATTAAAATGTACCAGATGTGCAAAATGTCTCTGAGCATTAAAAATACAAACTATCTAGAGTTAGTGACAATAGAAGAAGGGTTATGCTTGACCAGATGCCACCAGAGATATAAACACTTATTGGTTTTGTTGGGAGCAGTGATGGTTCTCGATTCTAGCAGCTCCTGGGAGGAAGGATCTCCTATAACGCTCCTTAGTGCACCTAGGATGCAGCAGTCTGTCAGTGAAGGAGCTCTCCAGCTCAGTAACAACTTCATAAGTGTGGGGGGGGGACGTTGTCCATCAGTGATGTTATTTTAGCCAGAGTGCTTCTGTCTCCCACCACCTGCTCTGGGGTCAAAGGTCATCCTAGCACAGAGAAGCTGCTGCTCCAACAGACAGTCCCAGAGAGGATGGCTGATGCCACCACAGAGTCAGAGCAGGTCCTCAGCAGCGCCCCCTGCAGTCCAGCAGACCTCCGCCTCTTCAGCAGGTGAAGTCTGCTCCGACCCTTCCTGGAGGGAGCATCAGGGTTATGAGTCCAGGTTATTGTTCAGGTGAGCTCCCAGGTACTGAGAAGAGTCCACCATGTCCGCTCCCTGGACGTCCACCGGTGCCGGTGAGGGGGGTCTGCGCCTGTGGAGCTCCGCCTCCAGATCCTTGGTTTCAGCAGCGTCGATCAGGAGGCGGTTCCTCTGGCACCAGTCCACAAAGTCCTGAGTCCGCTGTCTGTCCTCCGAGTCGTCCTCACCTGTCTGTCCTCACTTGTGGCCGAGTCCTCAGGGAGCTTCTGCAGGTGGCAGCGTGGGGAGATGATGGAGACGTCTGCAGTGTAGAGGGTGAAGAGGAAGGGTGCCAGCACGGTTCCCTGGGCCAGGGAGGTGGCCCAGTACCCACTGGAGCATGAGGTGGTCCGCTCCTGACAGCTCCAGCTTGTCCCTCAGGAGTCCTGGCTGGATGGTGTTGAACGCTCTGGAGAAATCAAAGAACCTGATCCTCACAGAGCTGCCAGGTTTCTCCAGGAGGGTCAGAGGTCGGCACAGGAGGAGATAATGGTGTCATCCACCCCGATGCCAGGCTGGTCGGCGAACTGCAGCGGATCCAATGAAGACGTCACCAGGGGGCGTAGATGTTTGAGGACCAGCCTCTCGATGGTCTTCGTCAGATTATTGAGCAACAGAAGAGGAATAAAAACGACTGAGATCGTTTTGGTGCCAGTGGTTCGGTTCTCGGCTCATTCATGGTTAAGAGGCTTCTCCGGTTTTCATCTGCTTTGATGTGTGTGTGTGTGTGTGTGTGTGTGTGTGTGTATGTGTGTGTGTGTGTGTGTGTGTGTGTGTGTTACTCACGGAGAGTGTGTGTCGGGGGTCAGCAGGTTGTGGTCTCCTCTCAAAGGGAAACAGAGACGCTTCATGCGAGCTTCTTCCTCACACTGATGCTGCCACGATAACAGAGCAGAGACTCAACACACACACACACACACACACACACACACACACACACACACACACACACACACACACACACACGGCGTGGGTGGGGGATGGGCAAGGATGACATCAGCAGCCCTGATTGGTCAGAATGACAGGAAGCAGGATTAAACAGAGCAGCCCGTCAGGATTAATTACCCTGATGGGACCAGGGTGTTTACCTCAGTGTGTGTGTGTGTGTGTGTGTATGTGTGTGTGTGTGTGTGTGTGTGTGTGTGTGTGTGTGCTGATAATCACACACAGTTTAAACTTCCTGATACCCCATCTAGCAGCACCAGATTCATTTAGAGGACTGAGTCATTCTTCGATTATAAAAACCTCGGATCCTTTACTGGATCGGACCTTTCTGACGCCCTCACTGAGGTTCTGATGAGGCTGAGGTTCTGGAAGCGATGACCCGTCCTGTTAGTTTCTGGGTCGAGGATCAGTTTTAATAAGTTCTTTCAGAACTTCACTGAAGTTTCTGATCTTCAACCTTTTTTACGTTCTGTTCTGGTTCTGTTGGACCCATTGCTCCGGTCCAGCTAATATGCAGCACCAGGCCTCTACAGGACCAATGGGTCCAGTCCGTTTCCAGAACCATGTAGTCTGTTCAGTCCAATCACATTCCAGGTCAGTTCCTCTCATCCCAGCTGATCCCAGTTATTAAACTGCTTCAAAGGTTCTACCCCAGGAAACCAGCAGAAACCAGTGTTTCCTCCCAGTATGGCATCACTGGGAGGTGGAAGATGAATTATTTCTGCTTTTCAATATATTTCATACATAAAAATCTGAAAAGTGTGGAGTGCATTTCTGTCCATCCCCACTGAGTCAGAACTCTGTAGAACCTCCTCCAACTCTGAACGTCTCCAGTTCAGTCAAGTGGGATGGAGAACATCTGAGAACATCAGGTTTCAAGTCCTACCACCACCTGGATTCAGGTCTGGACTTTGACTAGGCCATTCTAACCCCTGAATCAGCTCTGATCTAAACCATCCCATAATGTCTCTGACTGGATGTTCAAGGTGGTCGTCCTGCTTGAAGGTGGACCTCCACCCCACCCTCAGGACTTCTACAGCCTCTAACAGGTTCTCCTCCAGGACTGTCCTGTTTTAGCTCCATCCAGCTTCCCACACATGATGCTGCCACCACCATGCCTCATTATGGGGATGGTGTGTTCAGGGTGATGTGCGGTGTTGGTTTTCTGCCACAGAGTGATGGTGTCATCTGACCAGAGCATCTTCTTCCAGGTGTTTTCTGTGTCTTCTTCATGGAGGAAGATGATGGGACTTCTTCTCACTTCTCTTCCTGCCCCTGAGAGTGGTCCTGAAGAGGTGTTCTTCCACCTGAGCTCTGGATCTCTGCTGCTCCTCCAGAATCACCATGGTCCTCTGATCAATGTTCTCCTGTCAGTCCAGGTGGACGTTCATGTCCTGGTAGGTCTGCAGGTGGTCCATCCTGTCTCCGTGTCGAGATGATGGACTGATCAGAGCTCTGGGATGTTGTTGTAGAACTTGACCCTGCTGTAAACAGAACCAGAACCTCCTCCCTGACCTGCTGCTAGGGTTCCTTCATGATGCTGGATGTTCTCTGGAGAACCCCTGAGGTCAGGGTCATGCCAAGCTTTAGGGGGTCCTCTAATCTGCAAAACAAGGATGGAGATGTTCCAAAATGTGAGACGATCAACCAACATGACTGGAGTCCACCAGCAGCTCAGCCTGCAGACCTGCTGGCCTCATATTGAATATCTAATAATGCACCACGTGGCAGTTTATAGTTCCTGAATTTTTATTTTCTGAACACAGAGAATGACCAAAGAGCCCCAGTCAGGACTGCACTTGGTTTATTTATTTATTGTCTGCTCTATTTTTTTTAGAGCTCTTTCCACAGCGCCCCCTGCAGGCCCCCTATCGGCCTTGTACAGGTAGATTATTATAAACATAATGAGGAGAGAGTTTGAACAAGAGTTTGTATAACAGATGCACTGAAAAAAGAACTTAGGAAGTAAGCATATACAGATCATTATGCGATTCATAAAGAAAACAAAATTGTTTATTAGAGAGAGAAAGAGAGAGAGAGGTGTGTGTTTTCTGTAATGTACGAATTACATGAATGTACTTCATGAACCGCACTCCAGATCAGCAAGTGGCGGTAATGCTCACTATAAGTGTTTTGCCAACCGCCAAAAGAACCCAAGAAGAAGAAGTAGCGCTTCTCCCTCCTGTTGTCTCGCTAAAGCCAACATGGCGGCTCCTCTGGAGGTGGTGATCAGCAGCGATTCCGGCTCCCAACTCTGGAACTGCACCGTCTTCGACCTCCACAGCGGCTCCAGCCTGCTCTCCTACCGGGGAGGCAACTCTGCGGCCCGGAGCCTCGCCGTCCTGCGCGGGGAGTTCCTGCTCAGCGCCCAGCTGGGGAAGAACTTCATCAACGTGTGGGAGATCCAGAGGAAGGTAAGGACCCAGTCAGACGGAGCCGAGCATAGCCGAACACCCCAACTGAGCGGTACCGGACCAGCACACCGAACACCGACCCTCATGTAACGCGAAAACTCAGAATTCCGACAGACGCTGGGAGCCCGGTCCCGGTCCCGGTCCCAGATAAGCCGGTTTTAAAACTCCCGCTTGTTTCCAGAGAGGAAATACAGCCAGAAACCAGAGTTAAGGTCGGAACCGAACCTGACGCTTCTCCGGGTCATTGGCGGCAGGTGAATAAACATCATGTTGGGGCTGAAGAGCAAAATAGAGTCCCTTTCTCATCCTGTTAGGATTCAGATGGACGAGAAGAGGATGACAACAATTCCATAATAATACAACGTTCTTCATACAGCAAAATCACACGAAAGGTTAAATTAGCAAAAAGTAAAAGGTCTGTTCAGTAAAATACACCGAATTTAATCATGAAATCAGTGTCAACAGTTAATAACTGAATCAGACTCAAAGCTGAAAAACACCAAACTAATGTCTGATCGTCCAGAAGTTTAACTGTGAACAAACAACAGGCTAAATTCTATTAAAACTGAGTCAACTAATGACAGCAGAGGCCTTCCTACCTAAAAGAACTAAAACACACTGATATACAATGAAATAATCACAACTAGTAACGTAAAATTAACCCAGAAATCAGAAGAACTGAACCAGGTTCTGCTGGGACCACAACAATTCAATTCAGTTTATTTATAACTCGCCAATTCACAATAACTGTTGTCTCAAGACACTTTGCAAGAAGAAAAAAATAAATTCAGTGACACTTTCATTCCAGTTGATCCCAGTTATCAACCAGTTCAGTAGCTCAGTTTATTATTCAAAGTAGTTCAGAAAGTTTCTAAGGAAACCCAGCAGAGCATCCAGTGGTTGACCTGCAGCGTTCACTCCTCCTGACCAGCAGGGGGCGACCGCAGGGCGTTGTGTTGTTGACTTCATAGAAATCCCTCGCATGCATGCGTGTAGCAACAGTGGAGAGGAAAAACTCCCCTGTAACAGGAAGAAACCTCCAGCAGAACCAGAACCAGGCTCAGTACCAGCGGCCATCTGCCACGACTGAGAAGACGGAGCAGAGACACAAGAAGAACAGGAGCACTGACCCAGGAGTACTTTCTGTTAGAGAGAAGTAAAAAGTTCACAGCCGGAGGAGAACGATGGGTTGATGGCAGCATCATCTCAGCTGAAGCGCTCCTCCAGGAAGGCATCACAGCCAAACAGAACGCCAGACCAGGTGTAGCTTCTATAGAGACAAAATGACTGAAAGAAAACAAAAAGTTAACAGTTGAAATAACAGCCAATAATGCAGGTTGGAGAGCAGTAGGAGAAGAAAGTGAGTAAAAGTGGTCAGTTTGTCCTCCAGCAGCCACTGGCAGCACAGCTACGGAAACAGCTCAGGGTGACCTCAGCCAGTCCATCAGCTTCATCAGAGAGGAAGCTTTCAGCCTGGTCTAGAAAGCAGACGGGGCGTCGGCCTCACGGTCTGAAACTGGGAGCTGGTTCCTCAGGAGAGGAGCCTGAGGACTGGAGGATCTGCCTCCCAGTCTCCTCCCAGAGCCTCCAGGAACCAGCAGGAAACCTGCAGTCTGAGAGCGAAGGGCTCTGGTAGGAACATCTGGACCAGTCAGGGCTCTGGTAGGAACATCTGGACCAGTCAGGGCTCTGGGAGGAGCATCTGGACCAGTCAGGGCTCTGGGAGGAGCATCTGGACCAGTCAGGGCTCTGGGAGGAGCATCTGGACCAGTCAGGGCTCTGGGAGGAACATCTGGACCAGTCAGGGTTCTGGTAGGAGCGTCCGGACCAGTCAGGGTTCTGGTAGGAACATCTGGACCAGTCAGGGCTCTGGTAGGAACATCTGGACCAATCAGGGCTCTGGTAGGAGCGTCCGGACCAGTCAGGGCTCTGGTAGGAGCGTCCGGACCAGTCAGGGCTCTGGTAGGAGCGTCTGGACCAGTCAGGGCTCTGGGAGGAACATCTGGACCAGTCAGGGTTCTGGGAGGAGCGTCCGGACCAGTCAGGGCTCTGATGGATGATGGATCTGATTAATCAGGGCTTTATATGTGAGAATCTGAGATTATAATCTGGGTTTAACAGCGAGCCGATGAAGGGAAGCTGAAGTGGGAGTTTTTAATCTCCATCAGAGCTCCAGCTGCAGCGTTCTGGATCAGCTGAAGGCTTTAGCTCCGTCCTGGGGACGTCCTGATGGTGAAGAGTCGTCCAGCCTTGAAGGAGCAGATGCAGGGACGAGTTTTCAACATCACTGCTGGACAGGATGTTTCTGATTTTGACAATATTCTGGAAATGAAAGAAGAAATTCTAGAAACATGTTCAGTATGGGACTTAAATGACATATCTTGGTCAACAATAACACCGAGGTTCTTTACTTTATTATCTGAGGCCAATTTAATGCCGTCCAGATCAAGTGATTGACTAAGCAGGGTCTCTTTCAGAGGTTCTGGTCCAAAAACAACAACTTCTGTCTTGTCAGAATTTAAAAGAAGAAAATTTAATGTCATCCAGGTTTTAATGTCCTCAAGACATGCCTGTAATCTACCTAACGGATTGGATTCATCAGGATTTATGAACAGATATAGCTGAGTATCATCAGCATAACAGTGGAAATTTATCCCATGCTGTCTGATGATTTTTGAAATTGGAAGCATATATATATATATATATATATATATATATATATATATATATATATATATATATCCAAGCACAGAGCCCTGTGGTACTCCACCAGTAACCCTAGAGTGAGAACATGATTTATCGTTCACATCAACAAACTGGAATCTGTCTGACAGATCAGATTTAAACCAGCCTGGTGCTTTGATACCCACATGTTCAAACCTTTCTAAGGGAATATTGTGGTCCACTGGATAACACCAACACCAGGCAGCCCTGGATTTATCTGACAATCAGGAGCTCAGCAACATCTAACAGATATGACTGTTCGTAGATCTGAGTCAGCAAACAAGACTTCAGCTCCTCCTTGATCAACACCACATCAGAAAGGCCATCTGACCCACAAACGTTATGAAATAAACCAAACATTCACATTATAACAGCAGCAGAAAGGTAACAGGAGCATCATCATTATTAACAATTAAAAAAAAAAAAGAAATCTTAACATTTATCCAGAGCAGCATTAGCATCAAAGAAACTACACCAACATTCATAACTGATGATCAGCAAAGATCAAATGACAGCAGCTGATAAACAAAAAGTAAACAAAAAAAGAGCAATATGGAGGCTAAAGCTAATAAAACAGCAGCTGTAGTTTATGGCCCATCTGTAAAATCTTATGCGTTGTCATTCAAGGTGGAGAATTTGGCCCAAGCTTTCCCTCGACTGTCGTCGCCTTTATCACCATAGCGACCCCAAACTTTCCAGCATCTGCTGTGACAGCTGCAAATTTCCGAGTGCCCCAAAGATGTTAAATACAGCGATGCTGATTGGCCAAATGTTTATTATTTTGCCCAAGCAACCACACACGATTGGCTGTTTCGCTTCTCATCTGGGGTGCTCTGAGCTGCGACCCAGAAGAGAACTGAAGGAAGTCTGTCAGGGAAAGTCACTGGTGAATGAGTCAGATAGTGGAAATAATTCAGATTACATTTAGGCACACACTATTAAGGAAAACTGGCTTTGATAATAACATTTTTAATCATGTATATAGATCATTTTTAGATATTTTTCCCCATCCACATTTGGGAGGCGGCACGCCAGCGCCCCCTATGGACCAGCTGCCACTGATTCAGATCTGAGCTGAACCTGAAGGTTCTTCTGAGCTGTCTGGCTCAGAAACGATCAAATGGGCTTCCTTCACGATTAGGTGTATGTGTAATGATCCTGGTGGTCTGGTCTTCTCGCAGGAACATGTGACTCTGATTCATTCAATATTTGACGAAGGATAAACGTTCCTGTTAGATCTGTAGTTTTGAAGGACGGAGACCTTGTAAACACCAACGCTGCTCCAGGAGACCCCGTGCTGTTTATTTACTTGAGCTTCATTATAATAATAAAAATGAAGTCTTTGAACATAAAGAGGAGACAGAAAATTACATTCTCAGCTAAACAAATATAAATCGCTCATCTAATCCCAAATAATAGCTAAAATTATGACAACGCAACATATCAATCTGGGTGATCGGCTGCTCAGTCAGCTCTTTCTTCTTGTGGCCCATACCAGCAGAGCTGCACCTCCTCATGTGTCCTGACGGCAGTATTAACGTCATGTTAGTTGCGTCCCGTCTGATAAAATCCTTGCTGTCTTCATCTCGGGAAGAAATGATCATTTAGCGGCTGGGCTGTCTTCCTCTCGTTATGCTGCCCCCGCTTGGTGACCTGAGGCTTTCTGCCCTTCATATCTTGGTCCAGAGTTTGGTTCTGAACCAGTGCTCTCACTGTTTCACTGGTGCATAGTGGGGAGATGAGGCCGATGAATTTACCTGTCGGAGACAAACGTCCCCATACTGGACTGGTTTATGTGACGATGGAGTTCATCTGATGGCGTTCAGGAGGTGTGAAGGTCACATGACTCTTCTCTGTGCAGGACCAGCTGCAGCAGAAGATCGTCTGTCCAGGTGTGGTCACCTGTCTCACCACCTCACCTGATGGGGCCTTCCTCGCCGCCGGAGTCGCTGAGGGTGTCTACCTGTGGGAGGTGAATCTACTGATTTCCGTAGTAACAATGAACTTCTGTTGAAAGCTGAACGTGTTTGTAAACTCTGTGCTCTGATTGGTCCAGGTGTGCACAGGTAAGCTGCTGGTGGTGCTCAGTCGACACTATCAGGACGTTACGTGTCTGAAGTTCACCGACGACAGCAGCCATTTTGTTTCTGCGGGCAAAGACAACCTGGCACTGGTGTGGAATGTGTGCAGGTAACTCACCTGGTGGTTACCTCGGTAACCACAGAACACCTGTGTGACAGGTCAGAGGTCAACTCTCAGTCTTTGTTTGGTCCTGGACTGAAGCAGAATTGGTCTGAGACTGGACCATGGCTGGACCAGGACTGGACCAGTGCTGAACAAGGACTGGACAGACCTGGAATGTACCATGACTGGACTGGGATTGGACCGGACCAGGGCTGAACCGGGACTGATGCTGGACTGGACCAGAACTAATCAAGGACTGGACCAGGGCTGAACCAGGACTGGTCCGGGATTGGATCAGGACTGGTCTGAGACTGGACCAGCTCTGGACTAGACCATGACTGGTTCTTCAGGTCTGGACCAGGGCTGTACCAGGACTGAACCGGGATTGGACCAGGACTGGACCAGACCAGGACTGAAAAAGACAGAACCTGCACTGGACCATGACTGGTTCGGGACTGGACCGGGACTGGATCAGGTTCAGGTTGTTCAACAGAGAGGAGTCAAACGGTCTGTTGACCCACCAACCATCAGTGATGTCACGAACCACCTGATCAACATTTCTGTCTCTCAGTGTGGTCCAGATGGATGTAAGCCACGCCCCCGAGCCACGCCACATCCTGTCCCGTCACTCCCTGCCAATCACAGACCTGCACTGTGGTCACATGGGAGCTCAGGCCAGAATCGCCACATCATCGCTAGATCAGACCGTAAAGGTGAGACTCTTTACCTGGACAAGTGTGACAGATTGACATAGCCCCGCCCCCAGGTGACCCCTGGTGGAGCTTCTGTAAATGGTCATGATGACATCATAGCTGCAATTCTCACCAAGCCGCCATTTTGGAGAGGGACTGTCCATTTATTCTAGATATCTGTAGATGTTTCACTGTGGTTCTGATGGGTTTACAGGCCTATTCTGACATTATATTGGGATTATATCTGGGCTATATTGGGATTATGGGATTATATCTGAGTTATACTAGGATTGTATCTCGGTTATACTGGGATTATACTGGTGTTTGGGTCAGCTTCATGATGGTGTAGTTGTTAGCCTTGCAGACCCAAGCCTGTCTTGCTAATAGAAGGTTCTGGTGTTAGATTGAGATTATGCTGATATTGGGGGTACATATGTATTGGGATTATATTCAGATTATACCATAAAATCTAGGGTTTATGGTATTATTCCATTGAAACAGATCTGTCCTGTGTGCATCTGTCCAGGTGTGGGAGCTCTCATCAGGTGAGCTGCTGCTGTCCATCCTCTTTGACGTGGAGATCATGTCGGTTACCTTTGACCCCTCAGAGTACTTCCTGTTCTGTGGAGGACGTGATGGGAACATTTTTCAGGTGTCTCTTTGCAGCCAGGTGAGTGAACCCAAGGGGGAGAGTTAATCTGTCGGCTCGTCTGCTGCCAGGTGCGGAAGGAAAGTTTCCTTTCTTTGCATGTTTGAAGGACCATAAAGGACCTCGTTAGATCGGAGCCCTCGTTAGTAAACAGGAAGCAATGCTGCGCTGCAGGATCAATACCTGATTATACACCTCAGGGTTTCCTCTAGGATTGTTTTTAAACCGTGGGGGGTATATTTGTTGCAAAATACAGAAATTCCTTCTCTGTACCATTAAATATAAAAATGATCCACCCATTTCTATCAATTGTATTTATTCCCGATTAAATCATTTTAAAAATAATAACAGCTGTTGACTTGTGTGCAGAGCTTTATAAACAAGCTAAATTGTTAAAAAAAACCCAAAGAACAGCTCTCACTAACCGAGATTCGAGTCCTACCGTTCATGGCGCAAAAAGCCGTTCAAAGGAATTGAAACGTTTATGAACTTCACTGCTGCTTCACTGCTCCTCTCTTTGTTTAGGCGTTCCCTTCATTTGTTATTTTAGATCTGTCTGTCTGTCTTCACTCTGAATGTGTGCCGGTGCGCCACGATCAGTTACACGTGGAGGAAACCCTGCACCTGCGGACGGGCCGACTCACCTAATGACCCTGGGGTCAGCCAGAACTGATGAGTCCCAGTCGGGCCTGGCTGCAGGGCGGAGGGATCCGGCAGAACCTCCTGTTGACCCAGTCGTGTTCTGATGGGGTTCATTAGGGGATGGACTTTATTTTCCCATGTGTTCCACTGTAGGTCCGAGTCGGTTGGACCGAGTCAGCAGGTTCATCGGCTCTGAAAAGAGATCCAGGATGTCTGCCTGTTTTCGTCTTTCCTCTCGTCCTCATCTGTGCTTCCATCTCTCTGTGACCTTTAACCTTTTGATCAGTGTCATTAGTGTCTGCTTTGAGGTTCTGGTGCTGTGAGGTTCGGTCCAACTGGCGACATTAACAGGAAAAATCCATTTTTTGTAACACCTGGAATACTAGATACACTGATGTTGCCATGGTGATATATTCAGGATGTACTGGTGTGACCCGGAGCTGGGATTAACTCAACTGTTCCCAGAATGATCCACAGGAACGTTCCCAGCAGGAACATCGGAAAACCATCACCTAGCAGGCGCCCCCTGCTGGTTGGTGAACCCCACAGCCGGTGGGTTGGAGGGGTTCTGTCCACATGTGGCATCATCGGATCTTTATCTGGTTCTGACTCAGTTTGCACCAGGAGATCCGACCTGGTTCCATTCATCCAAGTTGTTCTGGTTGTCATGGTGGCGCCCCCTGCTGGCTCCAGCCGGATGTTTCCAGGATGAGGAATGATGGACAGGTCTGAACTTTCTGAACCGCTGGACTCCTTTCTGAAAGCTTCCTGATGATCCCATGAATTAATCTGAAATATAATCTGACTTGTGAAACAAGAAAACATGGAGCATTTCTGCAGAGGTGAGGAGTTTCCCCTGCAGCGAGACCGGGTTCTGTTTGACGGGAGAAACGGACCCGGCCGGTTCCGATTCCGGGTCGGATCCGGAGGTTCTGCCTGATCTGAGAAACGGACCGGACCGGTTCCGGGTCAGATCCAGAGGTTCTGCCATGTTTTATTGTGGTTTCTGTCCGCAGAGTCTGAACCGGGAAACGTCCTTCCAGTCCGACGTCGAGGGAAACCAGGTGTTCAAGGGACACAGGTGAGAGCAGTGTAACCATGGTTACAGCAGAGGTTGCTATGACAGCAGCCCGTCTGTTGGGTCTGGTGCCGCTCAGCGTCCTCTGGATTACTGTTCCATCAGAACCAGGTGCTGATGTTCTGACCCGGTTCTCCTCAGGAGCCTGGTCACCTGTCTCTCCGTCTCCATGGACGGGACTCTGCTCCTCTCCGGGTCCCATGACGAGACGGTCCGCCTCTGGGATGTCCAGAGCCGCCAGAGCCTCCGCTGTCTCGCACACAAAGGTAAGCCCTGCCCCCTTGTGATGTCACCACGCTGTGACGTTTTGAGACCCGAGTCCCGCTGCCATCTTTTTTCTGGAGGGAAGAGTCATGACCTTTAACCTGCTGAGGCCTGTAGAGATGGAGGTCCAGGGATCAGGACGTCGTCCCCCCCGGGACGTCACAGATGTTGCTCCTTAGTGGCTCCAGGCTGGCAGCTCATTAATGTTGATTCATTCAAACTCAAACCTGTCGGCTAATTCCCGCTGGAAGGAGCCGTCACCAGGAGCCCCGGAGAGGTCACCAGCCGTAACCGGACAGGGATGGCGTGGTTCTGGTGGGTCGGTCTCTCCAGAACTGGACCCAGTTCGGCTCATAGATCCCAGAGCAACGCTCCAGGGAGTCTCAATCTGCTGGTCCGCCAGTCGTCATCATGGAGCAGAAGATCTTGGTGATCCCTGAAAACGCGCTCCCTCCCGATCCTCCCAGTGGAGCGTCTTCCAGCAGCACCAGTGCGTCCATGGCGCAGCTTTACGCAGCAGGTGTCACAGCGCCATCTAGAGGTTTACAGGAACCAGTGTGGACGCCTCAGCCCTTGGCATCATTTCTGCTCATCTGAGGCAGAAAACAGAACTGGGCTACGCCTCGACGATGACGGAGAGAGGAATGAGAGAAAACTTTGCTGAAATGTTGCATCAACTTTGATTGAAAATTTAAGTTTAAAGACCTTTTCTATTTGAAAGGTCTTCCTGGCTCCCCAGCTGGAGCCCGGATAACTGGTGGTTCTGGTTGGGTCCGGATGTGGTTCTGATCGGATCATGAAGCAATTTGGCTTCAATACCTTCTGCTGCCAGCTTCCAGCACCTCCAACATGAGCGTACGCAGGGTCAGAGGCCACGGCTAGACAAGCCTCAGGATTAGTCTGACTCTGCTACTGGTTCTGATCGGGTCCAGATGTGGTTCTGGTCGGGTCCAGCTGAAGCTGAACAGAGCCTTCTCCTGAGGCGGCATCTTTGCAGCACTGAGAATCGTGATGGTACTGGTTCCGCCGTGACTGAACCAGGTCCATCGTGATGGAACCACCGGTACTGGTTTATCTGGACCGGAACCTGTTATTCTACAGAACTAGTTCACAACCAGTTCAGTTTACTCTATTGAACCAGTTCACAGCACGTCGTCTCCTGGAACTTTACAATAAAGGTTCATTCAAACATCCAGTTGATCCCAGTTATCAATCAGTTTATTAATCAAACTGGCTGGAAGTTTCTGTCTGTGGAAACCAGTCGAGCATTGAGTCGTTCGCTCCTCCTGGACCAGCAGGGGGCGACAGTGGAGAGGAAAACTCCCCTTCAACAGGAAGAACCCCAGAGATAGACAGACGGGCTCTCGGTCAATAAAACACCAAACCCATCATTCATTCATCAATTATCTCCTCTGTTCCCACTGTGACATCACTTCCTGTCATGTGTTCAGGTCCCGTGACCAACGCCTTCATCATGGCCGTTTCGGCTAACATGTTCCTGCCCGACAGTCGGCCTGCCGTCCCCCTACCACGCTTCAGCCGCCACCTCCACGCCTCCGAGGGCCCCGATGGAGAGGGAGGGGAGGTTTGTGTTCGCCCCGCCCTCCATGCACAGGTGAGGGGGCCACAGACGTGTCGCCGACATGTCGCCGTACTGCAGGTGTGTCGCCAACGTGTCAACATGCCGCCCTAGTTGTGCACAGCAGACGTGTCGCTGCGCTGCAGGCGTGTCTCCCTAGACGTGTTCGCTGCATCGCAGGCATGTCGCCATACCGTAGACATGTCGCCGCAGGCATGTGGCCCTAGACGTGTCGCCGTGCAGCAGACGTGTCTCCCTTGACGTGTCGTGTCGCAGCAGACGTGTCGCTGTACCACAGGCGTGTTGCCATACCGCAGACGTGTCTATGGTCCAGTTAGATGAAAGTATTTTATTTTGAATATAAGGTTTTCTGTTTCCTTTCCTTTTGACATCTTATTTTGAAAGGTCAGGCATCCTGTTATGAATTTGGGCTTTTACTTTGGTGTGTTTCCTGTTTTCAGGAGGAGGAGGAGTCGTACCTGCAGAAAGCCGACAGGTTGTACTCCCTGATGCACGCTGTGAGCGACAAGGTGAGAGGGGCGGGGCTTCTGGTTCTGACCCGGTGGAGCTTCAGTCCCATTCCTATTAATAAAAACAGCAGTGATGATGATAAGCCGAGGTTCTGATCCGAGGTTCTGATCCGCCCTGTTTCCAGTCGGTGTTCGGTGACGGTGAAAACACGAAGGTCCGAATCGCAGAGCTGGAAGAGGAAGTCCAGACTCTGAAGAAAGTCAACAAAGATCTGTTTGAGTTTTCCTCTCAGCTGCTCACCAAGCCCACATGAACATTTCCTTTCCTACAAAATAAAAGCCTCATTTTGGATCAACTTCCTGTCTGAGTTTTTCTTCCAGACCAACTTTCATTAATGGTTCCTGCCACCCCTAATCTGCCTTTTAACTAGTCACTGATCCTAACCTGGATTAACTGCAGCTAACTAACCTCATGGGGACTCCAGGTAACCAGGTTGACCTGTCTGACTTTAACTAGACACCAACTACCAATCAGACCACTAACTACCCACAGTTTAGAACTGTAACCTATCGAGACTCTGGAGGAGCTGCAGAGCTCCACAGCTGCGGTGGGACAACCCGTCCACAGCTCAACTAGTCGTCCACTCTGCTGATCTGACCTTTATGGAAGAGGAGCAAGAAGACCTGACTCCGGGGTGGAGGTTCACCTTCTAAACCTACCACCAGGGTTATTATGGGATGGTTTAGGAGGGACGATGTTTCGGGCCTGGGGATTCCCCAGGAGGAGCTGGACCAGGTGGCTGGAGGCTGAGGCTGCCGCGACCCGACCCCGGATTAGCAGAAGACAATGAATGGATGGAGCTGGAAAACCATAACTAGAATCTGAATCATCCCTATATCAAGATGTTTGGAGCTGACCTGGCAGTGAATGGACCACCCTGAGGAACACCCTGAGAACCACCCTGGGGAACATCTCGAGAACCACCCTGAGGAACACCCTGAGAACCACCCTGAGGAACACCTGGAGCTGCGGTGGAAGGGTTCTGGAGCAGCTTCTCCATTTCCTCCAGATGTTGATGTGAGTTCTCGTGAATCTGGAGAAGACCTGAACATCAGCAGGAGCTTCTCTGCCACCAAGGATGACAGGAAAAACTAATTTCTCACCAAAATAAAAACTCAGTCATTTTCATGCAGTTTGATCGAACTTTCACTCTTTATTTCCCTTTTTCTTCTGAAGATGATTTGAAGCTACAGCTTTATTTAAAATGAAGTTTCATGTTTTATTTGAAGGGCCCTTTAGGTTTAAGTTAATTTATCGTTTTTGAATGTAAAGTTGAATAAATCAGTCTGATGCTGCAGGCCGTAGAAGCACTTTGCTCTCAGGACCAGAGGTTTCGACAGAACCGAGGCTGAGACGCAGAGTCGGTGTACGAGGCGTACTTGAATGCACCGAGTTTCGCGGCGAAACGGTCCGACAGAAGCCCGGAGTCCCTGATGTCGCCTACCAGCCTCTTCCTCGGTGGCTGTCGGCTGCACGGGTTCACGGACCTCAGGCCGGCTGGGTGACGGCTCGTAGGAAGCATAGTTCAGGAACCCAGCCCTCTGGTCGCCAACAACCCACCCAGGTTTCTAACAGACCCCCCTCAGCGACACACCCACTGAGAAACCGACTCCGGTACCGGCAGCTCCAGAGTCAGAAATGGGGATCAGAGACACCGGGGGGCCATGGTCAGGTGTCAGCCAGGGGCCAGAATCAGACATCAGATCCTGCCTGAAGCTGCTGGCTGAGGATCAGCGTAAATACAGTTAAACTGTTATTCACGCTGGCGGTGAGGACACCTGATTACGCCAATTGGAGGCCACTGCTGTCGGTGTTGCTTCGGGGTGTAAGGTTGCCAAAACGATGTCGGACTCTGGTCTTTTCTGGTCCCCTGCCCGACCAGACCAGTGATGACATGATTAGCCGCTTGCTGTCATTCAACCGCTGGTTGTCCAGGAGGTGTCCTGAAAACGATGTGGGCTACACTGATGATTGGAGAACATTTTGGGGAAAACCCGGTCTGATCTGGAACGACGGCATCCATCCCACTATCAGCTACAGAGGTAGGCCTCCTGTTTCCATCACCCACCAGCTGGAGAGGCCAACCAGCCTAAGAGCAGCAACAGACGTAGGCCTTCAGGCCGACCAATGAACACCAAGGTAAGCCACCAGGTAGCATGAGAGTTCAGATCCTGGACATTTTGCATGAGTTCTCCACCATCAACATCCAGGTGCTCTTTCTCCTGTGAAGCTCCAGCATTTTATCTTCAGATTACCAATCTGAGTAACTGGTCCTGCCTTCTAATCTCCAGAACCCAGTCTCTTGGATCTAGACCAGGTAGCTTCCAGATATCTGCTGTTTGCAGTCCCTAGCTACTGATCTGACCCTGCTGGCTTCCCTTTCCAGACCTTACGTCCAAGCTTCACCACAAGAACCCAAGTGAGGGACCAGGCAAGAATTTCATCTCCTTGTGGTTTGGGAGCTTTGCTTCGTTTTGTTAAATATTATTGGATTGAGTCAAAACTTTAGCCTGAACTCTGCCTTAGTCCCTCCTGTTTTCACAGGCTGCTAACCTGCATTCCAGTTACCTGGGAAGTCAGAACTCGGAGCTGGGTTTGACGTCACACCTGAGGTTACAGCCAGGGGCCCAACTGTGTCCTTTCTGAGGTGTATGTGGACATATTATAGGTGCCCCCCTAATTCTAATAAAATGTAACAGCAGCAGGACCCAGTGCTCCACACATTTTCTGTTATGGAAATGTGAACTATGTCATCTAACCACCAGACTGGACTCTATGGAAGAAAGTTCACACTACATTGTTCCATGTCATTTCTTTGCACTCGTCAATTCGTCAAGACTGGCATCAAATGTGACAGCGTGCAGCACTGTTTTCAGTAGAGATCACTCCTAACAGGCTCAAGCCTGTGTTCTTCTCCGCTAAGTCATATGGTCAAACAAGCATTAATTAATAGCTTTAAACAAATTACAGATCTTGATAATGTGCTTTTTAAAAATAAATATTTTAAAATGAATCACTTTATTTTTCTTGTAAATACAGCACACAGTTGCAAGACAACAGCAACCTGCCATTTACTAATAACTTAAGCTAACCTAAATATTCACAAGACTCTTCTTCATACACTGACATAACTTACCTTTTGTATTTCAACCACTTTGATTAGCTTTTTTTCACCCCTATGACATCTTTATCCTTCTCCCCCTTCTGCTTCCTGCTCCCGGGACCTTTCTTTTCTACCTCTCTAGCTTTAGCTCCCTGTCATCAGATGACAAAAAAATGTCCCTTTTGTGTGTAAGAGAGGGACAGGAGTGGGGGTGAAGGAGTAGAGGGGCGCCTAATCAGTGCCGTCCCTCTGTTATTCATCATATTATGAAGACGAACACAAACAGCTGTTAAATACAAAAAAATGCATACTAGAAATAATTTTTCCACCATTGCTTTAGCGCCCCCTATGCGTCACATATAGCGCATACCCACTTTTTGCACCACTGGTTACAGTGTTCTACTTAACATGGTTGGAGAAGTCAGGATTTCAACATGGCGGCGCCCATAGATGTTGTTCGCAGTACCACTTATGAACATTGTGTTAAGCTTTACTTTTCATCAGCAAGCACCATTTTTACTTTGGTCAGGTTAGAGTTGCAGGCGCTTCATGTAACATTGATGTTAGACGCACTCTGACACGTGTGACCTGTAAAATAAACATTTCCACCACAGCTTCCTACTGTTGATGCGAGGAGCAGCCATATTGAGACAAAGTCGGCCTTGCGAGTGGTACCTGGGGGCAGTCGGATTTGTTCCCACTTTCCCAGTCGGTAGCTTGACTTTGGGGGACATTCCAGTCTATTTTTCCAACAAGGAAGTCAGAATTTTTGACTTCCAACGATAAATGAAACGCAAGCTTCTAGCCCAGTGGTCTCCAACCCTGGTCCCCCAAAGCTGCTGTCCTGCTGGTTTTAGATGCATCTCTGCTCCAACACACCTGAAACAAACGAATGTCTTGTCACCAGGCCTTTGCTAAACCTGATGGCTGAAGAGGTCATTCAGTCATTTGTTTCAGGTGTGCGGGAGCAGGGATGTTTCTAAAACCTGCAGGACAGCAGCTCTGGAGGCCCAGGGTTGGAGATCCCTGAACTGGCTTGCTAACTTCCTGTTAGCCTCTAGCAGTGTTTCATGTTTTTATACGTGGAGGAGTTTTTTTCAGTGTTCCTTTCCTGGCCTCGTGTATCAACACAGTTCCCTTAGAGATCTGTGTTTTTGTGTTGGTGTTCCTGAGTTTTTCCCTCTCAGAAACAAGCTTACATGAAGTTCTGATTTCTCACCATGAAAAAGGAACTGACTGGAATTTAAAATGTTGGAGAAACTTTGCAAATCTGGTCACATAAATCAGCTAAGATCCTGTTTGACTTGATTTCATCAGGAATAAAGACTTGAACCTCCCAGTGGGACTGCCAATCAGTCTGTGAGGAGAAGAATCTTCATGGTGTTTCTGAATCTCTTATCTGGAAACGTAAAACCTGGTCCAGATAAATGTCTGACCACTCTGGCATTTTACTGGAACATAAATATCATGTAATATTTCACTCTTCTCTGGTGACTCAGCTTCATCATCCTTTTATTTTGAAAGGTTTTAACATTTAAGATGACAACGCTGCCACCTGTATCCCAACAGGCAGAAGATAAGGGGCAATAAAATTAAAAACAGAGATCATATTTCAGATATTTTAGCTTCCCTTCATTGGCTCCCTGTTAAATCCAGATTATAATCTCAGATTCTCCTTCTCTCATATAAAGTCCTTAGGGGTTCAGGTTATTTCAGATTTTAGCTTTATGTTCTCTCTGTTTCTCTTCATAGAAGGCACACCTGCCCCGAGTTTCTGTTTAGCTGTGTTCTCTGCTTTATTAAACAGGTTAGTTATCATCCTTTAACTCACTTCTGCTAACCTGCAGAGTTTTCACCAGGTCAGTGTTCCACTAATCAGGCTGATCGCTGATTGTTGCTCAGATAAATCAATATGAAGTTGATCTCAGATCAGCATCATTGAGGAGAAATCAGACAGTTATCAGAAAACTGAAAGAATGCCAGAGTTCATAAAATGAGTAAGGTTTGATGAGAGGCTTTTATTTTGAAAGGTCTGCTTTCAGTTAACCAATCAGTTTGGGGATTAAAGGTCAACCTGTCAAATGTTTTTAGAAACTGAAGAAGAAAGTTTCTTCAGAGCATCTTCTCTGTTCATCAGTTCATCCATTCAGCTCCGCTCTGAGCAGTTCATCTAAAGTGAATCAGTTCATCTCAAATGAAACAGTTTATCTAAAATGAATCAATTAATCTAAAGTGAATCATTTCATCTAAGGTGAATCAGTTAATCTAAAATGAATCAACTCATCTAAGATGCTGATGGTGGTAAGAGTTTATCCTGTAACTGGTGGGTTGCTGGTTTGAGCCCCACTCCGTCCGTCATAGTCATTGTGTCTTTGGGCAAGACACTTCGCCCTCCTTGCCTGCTGGTGGTGGTCAGAGGGCCCGGTGGCGCCGCTGCATGGCAGCCTCGCTTCTGTCAGACTGGCCCAGGGCGGCTGTGGCTGCTATCCAGTAGTTCGCCATAATGAATGAATGGGTGAATGTGGGGAAAGCCCTTTGGGGTCCTCTGGACTGGATTAGGCACCATACAAGTGAATCAGTTCAACTAAGGTGAATTAGTATATCTAAAATGAATCAGTTCATCAGAAATTAATCTGTTCATCTAAAGCGAATCATTTCATCTAAGGTGAATTAGTTTAGCTAAAATGAATTGGTTCATCTAAAATCAATCAGTTAATCTAAAATGAATCGGTTCATCTAAAGTGAACCGGTTGATCTAAAATTAATCAGTTCATCTGAACCGAATCTGTTCATCGGTTCATCTAAAATCAATCAGTTCATCTACAGTGAATTGTTTCATCTAAAGTCAATCAGTTCATCCAAAGTGAATGGGTTCATCTAAAGTCAGTTCATCTAAAATGAATCAGTGCATCTAAAGTCTATCAGTTCATTCAAAATGAATCGGTTCATCTAAAGTCAGTCAGTTCATCTAAAGTGAACCGGTTCATCATCGATCTTTCAGCTGATCTCAGAGCAGCTCGGTGACAGATGTTCACCCAGAAATGATCCAGATGTGATCTATAAATAAAATCTGCAACAGGAAGAACAGTGACACATTAAAAATATTAAAAACAGGATTATGCTGAGACGTTTGCTCTCAGAGCTCAGGTGGAGGCCAGCAGACCCGACCTCCGCCAGCTGATTCAAACTCACTAAACTTTATTGTTCAACATAAGCTGCAGAATGAAAGCTGAGACAGATGCGAGGTGTGACGCCATCAGCAGAGCTCAGAGTGAACGTGTTCGTCGCTCCCTGGACATGGAGGAGCGGCTCCTCGGCTGCTCCGTCTCACTTCCATCGGAGTCCTTTGAAGACTGACGGGATTATCCCAGCAGGCAGAATCTGATATCAACTTCAGTCAGACTGATGGAGCCTCCTTCCTGCTGCAGGTTGGAGCTGAAGAGCTTCACACCTTCTGCTTTAAATGTCATCAACCAGTTTTAAATTCAGCTCACAGCAGCTCCATCTGGTCATGTGACGCCACAGGAAGCAGCGGCCAAGGAGATGGTAGACCGATCTGAGATCAGATGAGACACCAGAAGCGTCAGAGTCTGGATCAGTTCAGGTGAACAAACTGAATCCCAGCCGCTGTCCTCTGTGGGAGACATGCCAAGTCCAAGTCCACATGTCCTCCTTGAGTCCAGGACATGCAGGTCCTTCAGACGGGCTGATGGTTCTGACCTTTAGGTGGACAGCATATATGGCTTCTTTACCAGAACATCAACATCCTGCCTTAGTCTAAGGTCAGAGGTCACCCTGAGCTGTTTCCGTAGCTGTGCTGCCAGTGGCTGCTGGAGGACAAACTGACCACTTTTACTCACTTTCTTCTCCTACTGCTCTCCAACCTGCATTATTGGCTGTTATTTCAGCTGTTAACTTTTTGTTTTCTTTCAGTCATTTTGTCTCCATAGAAGGTACACCTGGTCTGGCGTTCTGTTTGGCTGTGATGCCTTCCTGGAGGAGCGCTTCAGCTGAGATGATGCTGCCATCAGCCCATCGTTCTCCTCCGGCTGTGAACTTTTTACTTCTCTCTAACAGAAAGTACTCCTGGGTCAGTGCTCCTGTTCTTCTTGTGTCTCTGCTCCGTCTTCTCAGTCGTGGCAGATGGCCGCTGGTACTGAGCCTGGTTCTGGTTCTGCTGGAGGTTTCTTCCTGTTACAGGGGAGTTTTTCCTCTCCACTGTCGCTACATGCATGCTCGCTATGAGGGATTGCTGGGAAGTCAACAACACGCCATGCGGTCGCCCCCTGCTGGTCAGGAGGAGTAAACGCTGCAGGTCATCTAAACTTTCTGAACTACTTTGAAAAATTAATTGAGCTGCTGAACTGGTTGATAACTGGGATCAACTGGAATATATGGATGATTGAACTGAAATGATTGATTTCTAAAGTTCCTCCAGATGACATCAGCTGTGATCTGGATCGACAAATAAACTGAACTCCAAAACATAACCTGGATTAATTTTTCATGTTCAGTCAGTGACTCATGTTCAGTTAGCTTATGTCTGGACTTTGACTGGGACATTTTATTTGTCCATCCAGCAGGTCCACCTCTTTGACTCAAGAACAAAGAGAAGGTCTTGAAGTGGCCTAGTCAAAGTCTGGACTCTAATCTGACTGAGATGCTGCCGTCTGTCCTTCACCAGATCGTTCCTCCTGGAAAATCCTGCAGTGATTCTGAATTCAATCAGTTCAGCTGAGCAGAGAGGGTCAAAGGTCATCCTCAGTGATGATAAAGCGTCGGTACCAGTTTTCTAAAACCAGCTATAGGGGGTGAAAACTTTTTCACATAGAACCGAGGTGCTTGGAGACTTTTTTCTCTGTGTCCTCAGTCATTTTGGCTGATATGAACCCTAACCAGAAATCTCCGAGGGCGTGAAAACTTTTCCACAGCTCCATGAACCCATTTGGACCAAATCAGGTCTATATAGGTGGAAATGAATCGGATCGGTTTGTGCTGCAGTGTCTCCGTTGGACCAGAACAGAACATTCAGGCTCAGCAGAACCTTCTGATCAGAACCAGGAATGCAAACAGAACCAGCAGTCGGACTGGGCTCTGGTCTCACTGAGCCACCTGGTTCCATCTGGACTCCCAGAACAAATGATGGAGGTTCTGGTCAACCAGGAAGCTTCAGGGAACAAAGTTCATTCTGGTTATTCTGCAGAACCAGAACCGGATCCTCCAGAACCAAACAAGACTTCCAGAAAATAGGATGTTTGGGCTGAACGTCTGCTGACCCGATGCTGCTCAGCAGATGTGCACGGCAGACGTGCACGGGAGCATTAAAGCTGATGTTAAACAGCTGCTTTCAAGTCAGTTTGTTCTCCTCGGTTCCGAGGGTCCAACTGGATTTCTCTCCTAATTAACATCGATGGTTCTGATGGGTCTGTTGGTTTTGTTGGCGCTGATGGTTCTGATCCAGGAGTCCTGAGGTGGGTTCGGATCAGTCCGAATTTCTACTCAGCCGGGCTACGAGCTCCGAGCTCAGGATGATGACTGGAACCGGACCCTCCTCAGAACCTCTCAGATCCGGTTTTCCTGAGGAGGAGATCCAGCAGCAGCGGCTCTCCGTCTGGTTCCGGACGACGCCACAGAAAAACAGACAGATCTTCATCTCCTCCTGCTCCCTTTGATCTTCTCTCTCTGTTCCGCTTCACCTCCTCTTTGATCTCCTCCTCGCCTCTCCTCTGAGAGCGGCTTCTCCTTCCTCCCGAAGGCGCCTCCTCCTCTCCCTGTTCTCAGGATCCTGTCTCCTCATTCCTCCTGGTTCCACCCCCCCCCGCCCGCTCCCCCCTCCTCTCTCCTAGTTTCAGGATCTCCCGGTAACACCCCCCCCACCACCTCCGCCAGTCGGTTTTCCGCCGGAGCGGCAGGAGGAGCGCAGGAGCGGCACGGCGATGCTGACAGCGCGGCAGGATGTCTTCTTTCACCTCCTTGTGCTCCTGGTTCCGGACTTCCCGAACTCTCCGAACCTTCCTGGTGGTGCAGCTCCTCCTGGGTCCGGGGTGCCACCTCCACCCGCAGCCTTGCCACCTCCTGGCGCAGATCGGACACGCAGTGCGCGTCGGTGCGCTCCTGCCGGCGCAGCGGGAGGCTCGTCTCCAGGTCCAGGCGGCGCTGAATCGCGCGGCGGCCGCTCTGAGCCGGGACCGGGACCGGGACCCGGAGCGGGTGAACTTCCTGCCCTACAACCTGAGTCTGGAGCTGGTGTCCCGGCAGCTGGCCGCGGCGGACCCGGAGTCTCTGATCCGGTGCGCGTGTCAGCGCGTGCTGGAGCAAGGAGTGTCCGCCGCGCTCGCCTTCCCGCAGAGCCGCGAGGAGCTGCTCCAGGTGGACCTGCTGGCCTCGGCGCTGCAGCTGCCGGTCATCAGCGTCATCGAGCACGCGGAGCCGCTGCGCATGCAGGTAAGGACCTCATGTTTACCTGTGCGCGTGCACGCACACCTGTTCAGTCCCTCCACCAGTTGCGGTTCTTCCCGGTTTGACCTTGACCTGGTTCCGTCTGGGGGGCGCGGGCTGCTGCACGCACGCGCACTCCGTCTTGTTTGTTTGCTGCTGAAAGATTCCAACAGAACCGAACAGAACCTTAATCCGAACAGAACCCTTGTCAGATCTTTGACAAGAACCGTAAACTCAGAACCGAACCCTCAGAACTCTGTGTTTTGATCCAGATCCTCTGAAGTTTCCGATCTGAGGGAGCATCTCAGCCTGATGCTGAAACGTGTTTGAAATAAAATCAGCAAAGTTCTAAATGTTTCATCAGAATCTGACTCTTCATCTTTGTGGACCTTTGAGGTTCCGTCTGCAGCTGCTGAATGAATTTGCTGATCCAAGGACTTCAGGTCCAACCTCAGTTTACCGTTTGATCCACTGATGCTGACTGATTGAGGAGATGTTCTGGTGGACCGGAACCGGGTCCTGACTGCAGGATGGACCTGTGGAGCTTTAAGGTTGCAGTGACCCAGTTGTTTGGTTCTGGAAACTCTGGAACCATGCAGCGTTCAGAACCACCTGGACCTCATGGAGCCACCCCCCCCACCAGAAATAGACCTCTGAGGGGACAAGATTGTTCTGGTTCTGACTTCGTCTCCTCAGAGGAAGAGAAGTTGTTTCTCTCCAGAACCTTGGTGCAGGTTGACTCAGGTCAATATTCAGGTATGTTTTAACGAACCAGCAGGTTGCATTGGATAAAGACATAAATACACTGATGCACTGAACCAGGAGTACCTTCCACTGAGAATGCAGTTATTGGTAGCAATAATGACAGAAACATAATATCAGAGATCGAGATTCCTCTGGTTAAATTAGAACTGTGTTCACCAAGTGAAATCAGGTTTATTAGTCCAGAACATTTTAGCAACAAGGCAGTTCAAAGTGCTTTAAAATATCATACAGTCACCAATTATGAAACAAACGATAAACAAACATGCCATCATCAAAATTATCAAGAATAATAATCAAATACATTGATCAATGTTCCATTTATTATGAATTAACTCTAAACAGGTGGGTTTTAGCCCTGATTTAAAGGAACTCAGTGTTTCGGCTGTTTTCCAGTTTTCTGGAAGTTTGTTCCAGATTTGCAGCAGCGTTCTGGATCAGCTGCAGCTGTCTGGTTGTCTTTTTAGGCAGACCTGTGAAGACACTGTTGTAGTAATCAATGCGACTAAAGATAAACGCATGGATGAGTTTCTCTAGATCTTGTTGAGACATTAGTCCTTTGATCCTGGAAATGTTCTTCAGGCAATAGAAGGCTGACTTTGTAACTGTCTTTATGTGTCTCTGAAGGTTCAGGTCTGAGTCCATCACTGCACCCAGGTTTCAGGCCTGATCACTAGTTTCTGGCTGGAATAACTGAAGCTGCGCACTGACTCTAGATCGCTCCTCTTTAGGTCCAAAGATAATAACTTCAGTTTTGTTTCTATTCAGCTGGAGAAAGTTTTGGCACCTCCATGCACTGATATGTTCTAAGCATCTGTTCAGTGCTAGGATGGGTTCAGAGTCACCTGGTGACATTGTGATATAGAGCTGTGTATCATCTGCGTAGTTATGGTAACTAATCTTATTACTTGTTATAATCTAAGATAGAGGGAGCATGTTGATATTAAATAGGAGGGGTCCCAGGACTGAACCTTGGGGTACTCCACAGAAGTCACATGTGGGATGATGATCTGGAGTAGAATTAATACAGCATCTCAGAACCAGAACATCATCCCTGCTGTCAGACACAGTAGTGGTGTTGTGATGGTCTGGGCTGCTTCGGAACCTGGACGATTTTCTGTAAATGATGGAATTATGAATTCTGATCTTGACCACAATATTCTGAAGGAGAAGGTCTGACCATCAGACTGACACCTGAAGCTCAGTGGGGTTCTGGAGGAGGGCATGATCTAAAACCACCACCGAGTCCACTTTAGATTGGCTTGAAAAATGAAAATAAATAACAGTTTTGGTGTGGCCTAGTCAAAGTCCTGACTTAAATCTGATTGAGCTGCTCTGCTGCTAGAAAACCCTCCAATGTGTGGACCATGTGATTTCAGTGATAACGGTTTTAGGAGTGTCCTAGTCAAAGTCTGGACTTAAATCCTACTCAGATGCCCCAGTCTGACCTGGACCAAGTTGTTCCTTCTGGAAAACCCTCCAGTGAGTCTGAATTAAACCAATTCAGCAGAGCAGAGAGGGTCAAAGGTCATCCTCAGTGATGTTAAAGCCTCATCACCAGTTCTCAGCACCACTTGATGGCCGGAACAACCAGTTACTGGGGTTGGGGTGTGAACAGTTTTTCCACATAGAACCAGGCTGGTTTGGAGAGGTTTATTCCATTAATAAATAAAATCATGATTTATATTTGTCTTGCCCCGGTGGGGGGTGCAGCACTTCCTGTGGGGGTTTTCAGAGTAAAAGCCTGAGTGTGGTGATGGGATTAACTCTGCAGGGATTTTCATTTCCACGCCGGGAACAATCTCATTAAAGCTCCTGCAGGATTTCACAGCCGCTCCTTGTTCTTTAATCGCGTCCTTCATGCTGCTCAGCCCACTCACACAGGTGGGTTCGCAGAACCTGGAACCGGGCCAGGAAGACGTTAATCTGTGGGCTGATCAGCTGTAGACGGTGCTGTGGTTCCACTGCATGTTCTGACCCATAGCTTCAGTTCTGTTGATGTTTCACCCAGAACCAGAACTGGACCAGATCAGGGCTAGATGGAGGGGAGGATGGATCGGAACCAAATCCAGAATGTATTTTTGATTCTGTAAAACTGGATTTCCCTTCACCTGAGCACGTGCACACATCTGAAGGGCGTGCACGTTCCCCATGAATAACCAGCCATCAGCTTGCAGAGGACGGCAGTGCTGGATGTCGCCGTTCTTCAAATAAAAGAATCTTTAATCCGTCTGAAGATGAGCTGCAGTGGTGGATTATTTTCCCAGCATGCTTCACTCAGCTCTTTGTTTGACCTCCAGCTTCATTTCACCTGAGAGTCCAAGAAAAGCCTTCAGACGGCACCGAGGGAAGCGGAGCGCAGGGACAGAGGCGTGTGAGACGGCCTGTTGAGACTCTGGATTCATCTGGATACTCTGTTTGAACTGGGATTGATCTGTTCAAACTGGGATTTATTTGTTTAAACTGGGATTAATCTGTTCAAACTGGGATTAATCTGTTCAAACTGAGATTAATCTGTTTAAACTGGGATTAATCTGTTCAATAGTTCTGATGTTTCACCTTCATCAGCCCGTCAGCATAGAGCAAGCTCAGTGGGACACAACCATCCAGCCACAGCTAACAGCTGTCAGAGGAACAATGCTGCCGGTTCTGACCCGTTTTACTAACAACTGTCTCTAATCTGCTCTCTGCACACTCGCTGAGCCTCATTGTCTTCAGCTCAGCCGTTTGGACCTGCTACTATCAGAACCTGCAGCTGTTTGCTCGGTTCTGCTGCTTCAGTGAGCAGAACCCGACTGAATCTGAAGTTTCTCCTCGAAGTTTATTGGAGTCCTCTTTGACCTCCCTGAATGCTGGTCCATAACTGGAACCAGAACTCTGACCCACAAGCAGCCGGAACCGGTCCCACATCTCGTTAGGAGACTTAACGAGCACATAATTAGCCGCTGACGCTTTGGTTGATAAACACACAGCTAATAGTGTATCAGACTGATCCCAGACCAGCTGGAGACAGATTATTAAACACACACACACACACACACACACACACACACACACACACACACACACACACACAGAGGACCTCCACGCAGTGATGATACAAGATGATACAGTTTGTAATAAATTCAGTCCCATTCTGCGTCATTTGGAGACACACACACACACACACACACACACACACACACACAGACTGAGTGTGCGCTCTGAGCTGCCTGCAGGCTCTCAGACGTCAGAGTTAAACATTCGCAGCAGATAAAACATCTAAAAGCTTCAGATTCCAGCGAGAAGTGAAGCAGGAGAGATTCTTTTATTCCCTCAGAACCAAAACGTCTCTGAATGACAAACTCGGTTTCATCAGAAGTGTTTTCTTCTGATTTCACCTGATTTTAACCTGCTTCCTTCTTCAATGACTTGAAAACTGTTACTGTTACCATGGTTACTGTTACTTTAAACAAACAGCTTCGTACGATTGTTTCATATCGTGTTTACTGAAAAACTCTAAAAACTGTTTACCTGCGATGATGTCACATGTTTACCTTTTCTCCGGTTACAGCAGAACTTTTCGGCCCATTTTACTAATTCATACAGAGACATATCAGATTATCTGTACCTTGAAAAAAAAGCTCCCAGTATAACTTTACTAGGAGTTCGGGAATATGTGGATGATATTTAAATATAATATTATATATAAAAAAAAAAAAAAAAAAAAAATTCCCTTCTCACCCTCCACGGGTGGTCTTTCTCAACCTCTGAGCTCGGGTCCTCTACCAGAGGCCTGGGAGCTTGAGGGTTCTGCGTAGTATCTTGGCTGTGCCGAGAACTGCGCATTTCTGGACTGAGATGTCTGATGTTGTTCCTGGGATCTGTTTTAGCCACTGCTCCAGCTTGGGGGTGACTGCCCCGAGGGCCCCGATGACCACAGGCACCACTGTGGTCTTCACCTTCCAGGCCTTCTCCAGTTCCTCTCTGAGGCCCTGGTATTTCTCCAGTTTCTCGTGTTCCTTTTTCCTGATGTTGCAATCGCTTGGTATTGCTACATCCACCACAACGGCTTTCCTCTGTTGTTTATCCACCACCACGATGTCCGGTTGGTTCGCCATTACCATTTTGTCTGTCTGGATCTGGAAGTCCCACAGGATCTTAGCTCGGTCATTCTCCACCACCTTTGGGGTTGTGCCCCACTTTGATCTTGGGGCTTCCAGTCCATATCCTGCACAGATGTTTCTGTACACTATGCCCGCCACTTGGTTATGACGTTCCATGTACGCTTTCCCTGCCAGCATCTTGCACCCTGCTGTTATGTGTTGGACTGTCTCAGGGGCCTCCTTGCACAATCTACACCTTGGATCTTGTCTGGTGTGGTAGATCTGAGCCTCTATTGCTCTGGTGTTTAGGGCCTGTTCCTGTGCAGCCAGGATGAGTGCCTCTGTGCTGTCCTTGAGTCCAGCTTTTTCCAGCCATTGGTAGGATTTCCTGATATCAGCCACTTCAGTTATTTGTCGGTGGTACATCCCATGTAGGGGCTTATCCTCCCATGATGGTTCCTCCAGCACCTCATCCTCTGGTCCCCATTGTTTGAGACATTCGCTGAGCACATCGTCGGTTGAGGCTTTGACCTTGATGTATTTATGGATCTTGGATGTTTCATCCTGGACAGTGGCTCTCACACTCGCTAGTCCTCTGCCTCCGTCCTTACGGCTCGCGTATAGTCTCAGGATGCTGGATTTAGGGTGGAACCCTCCATGCATGGTTAGTAGTTTCCGAGTTTTAACATCCATGGTCTTTATCTCTTCCTTTGGCCAGCTTATTATTCCTGCAGGGTATCTGATTACTGGCAAGGCATAGCTGTTTATCGCACGGATCTTGTTCTTGCCATTGAGCTGGCTCCTCAGGACTTGCCTTACTCGTTGGAGGTATTTGGCTGTGGCTCCTTTCCTTGTGACCTCATCGAGGCTGCCATTTGCTTGTGGTATTCCCAGGTACTTGTAACTGTCCTCAATGTCTGCTATTGCTCCCTCTGGGAGTGAGACCCCTTCTGTGTGGATGACCTTCCCTCTATGTGTAACCATCCGACCACACTTCTCTAGTCCGAATGACATCCCAATGTCAGTGCTGTAGATCCTGGTGGTGTGGATCAGTGAGTCGATGTCACGTTTGCTCTTAGCGTACAGCTTGATGTCATCCATGTAGAGGAGGTGACTGATGGTGGCTCCGTTCTTGAGTCGGTATCCGTAGCCAGTCTTGTTGATGACTTGGCTGAGGGGGTTCAGACCTATGCAGAACAGCAGTGGGGACAGAGCGTCTCCTTGGTATATGCCACATTTGATGGACACTTGTGCAATTGGCTTGTAGTTGGCTTCAAGGGTGGTTTTCCACATCCCCATCGAGGCTGCAATGAAGGCTCTTAGAGTCCTGTTGATGTTGTACATCTCTAAGCATTCAATGATCCAAGTGTGTGGCATTGAGTCATAGGCTTTCTTGTAATCAATCCAAGCCGTGCACAGGTTGGTGTGTCGGGTTTTGCAGTCTCGGGCGACTGTTTGGTCTACCAGGAGTTGGTGTTTGGCTCCTCTGGTATTTATGCCGATGCCCTTCTGTGCTGTACTCATGTATTTATCCATGTGCCCACTTATCTTAGCTGCTATGATGCCTGACATGAGCTTCCATGTTGTAGAGAGACAGGTTATTGGCCGATAGTTGGATGGGACCGAACCCTTTGAGGGATCCTTCTGGATCAGGATTGTGCGCCCTTCAGTTAACCATTCAGGGTGAGTCCCACTTTGTAGCAGCTGGTTCATTTGAGCTGCCAGTCGCTCATGGAGGGCAGTGAGTTTCTTTAGCCAGTAGGCATGGATCATGTCAGGACCTGGTGCTGTCCAGTTTTTCATACCTGAGACTCTTTCTTGGACATCTGCCACTGTGATAGTTACTGGGGCTTGCTCAGGGAGGTTGCTGTGGTCATCTCGTAGAGAGATTAGCCACTGTGCATTGCTGTTGTGGGTCGCCTCCCTTTCCCATATGCCTTTCCAGTACTGTTGGGTCTCCAGCCTTGGTGGGTCTGCTCTGTTGTTATTACCCTGCCATTGAGAGTACACTTTAGCTGGTTGGGTGGAGAAGAGCCGGTTAATCCTCCTGGCTTCATTTTCTCTTGTGTACCTCTTTAGGCGACTGGCCAAGGCTTGGAGCCTTTGTTTGGCAGTTTCGAGTGCTTCAGGTATGGGCATCTGGCTGTACCGCTTGGGTACCGGTCTTTTTTTGATTGCACCTCTTTGGAGCTCTGACAATTGGCTCACTTCCCTCCTTGTTACCTTGATTTTAGCCTCTAACTGTCTTTTCCATGGTGGGTATTGAATCTCATGGTTGCTCCTATAGCCGAGCAGCTCAAGGATCACTGATGCTGAGTTGTACACCAGCTCGTTGGTTTCCGTTATGGTGTTGGTAGGGATCGTTCTCAACGCTGCATTCACATCTTCAATGAGACTTTCTGATGGTACTTCACTCAGCCGTTGTAATTGGCATCGGGATTGCCTGGTGTTCATTCGGGCCACGATCCTACCTCTCAGGTCAGTTGCTGCCTCGTTCAGCTGTGATGGTTCGTTCATTATTGGGGCTGCATACCCAATCTCCGGGTGGGGAGTTGAAGCTAACTCCCCTCTGACCTGGCGTCCTGGCTCCCCCTTGCCGTAGCATTTGTGTTGTACCTCGTCTATCTCAAGTTGTGACAGCATTTGCCGTTTGCGGATGTTGGAACACTGAGCTACTAGTTGTTTGGCAGTTAGTGTTGAATGGGGATGTCGACGTAACCATTCCTCCCACATTCTTTGCATGTAACCCCTCTGACTAGGGTTACTTGAGTAGTAGCATTCCAACAGATCCAAGTTTTCACCTCTCGCCCAATTCCGTCTTGTTCCAGTAACCCATTTTTCGTGAAGGTGCCCTGGTTCCCCAGCACCTGACGCAGACCTTGTTTGGCCGGGCGACGTCTGAGCCGGCATGGCGTGTATTCCTTTATCACTCATCATGAGGTAGACAGTAGCGCGAAGGATCTTGCCTAAGGACCCACACTGGATATCTGAACCAAGCGACCCGGCCTGGATTGGAACCCCGGTCTCCCGGGTGAAGGTCGGGTGACTTACCCATTGAGCTACCCAGCCGCTATATATATATATATATATATATATATATATATATATATATATATATATATATATATATATATATATATATATATATATATATATATATATATATATATATTTTTTTTTTTTTTTTTATGGGCAGAATTAACAGAACCCGAACCCCTCTGAACCGAATCAGCCCCTCTGATTATGTTAAACGAAATGACTACAAGCATTTACTGTGATAATTGAAAAAATATCCCATTCAGTTTCAGATATTACATTTTCACCATTAAAACATCATCCTGCAAGATGTAGACAAAACATATACGCAAAATACGAAAAACCTACCAGCATCCATCCATCCAACCATCCAACCAGTAATATCCTATTGTTACTGTCATTCAGGTAGGAAAACTGACCTTGCAATCTTTCTTGCCAACGAGACGATCCCGAATACGTTTTGTCATCTTTCAGGAAACTATAAAGGTGAAATTTAAAATAATGTGTTTGGAAGGGAAATATCATGGAAACACACAGTTTGAAAATAATATCACTAATTGCTTGAATAATTAAGTATTATCAAATCCTAAGTTAAAATTTAAAGTTAAGAAAATAGTAATTCGTCCTCGAATGAAAACCCAATTAAATATAATCTCAGCCTCTTTGATTTTAATGTAACCCATGTTATAACCAACAAGGCAGATTTGAATGTCCTCTCATCTGATTCTAAACCCACTTTAAAAGTAAGTAAGAAACAAAAAGAATGGAAACAAAAGAAAACAAAACATAACCAAAAACCCAATTTTAAATTTATTTCATCCTCTTCAATGCTAAATGAGCCTCACTTATTAAAACACCCAATTAACATCAAATTTCATCCTCTTGATTAATGTAAAAACCATGTTATAGAAAAACCACAAGTAACATTTAATTTTAATTCCCTGATTGAAATATTAATTGAAACATTTTATTTAAAAAATAATAAGTAAAGAAAAAATGAATTTCATAACCTCCTGATTAAAATGTAAAATATGAAAGTAAAATTTAAAAAAATAAGGATTAAGTAAAACATGTAAAATTGATTTTCATTGCTTTAGAGTGCATGTTGAAGAATATGCAGAAAAGATGAGCATTTGTTTTTGTGAAACAGCCATTTCTGTTTCAAGCAAACCATGATATATAATCGAAAAGTAATTATAATTTCAAAGAAAAGAATGCATGAAAACAACTAATAAAGTAGTCTGAATTGTTACTCTGGTGGGGGGGGTGTCAACAAATTGGTCAGAAGTTGAGGTCGAGAGGAAAGTGTTCTTCAAGGGATGAAGATTAAGAAATTGTGATTAATCAAATCATCGGTTTAACCAGGGGAAGAGCACAGTTAGACAGGGCCATCAGGAGCACACACCAACAGAATAAGCACAGGTGCAAGGAACTTTACTCGGAGCTGTTTCAGGCCGTTACTTGGGAGCCATGAAAACAAGTCAGAAAGCAGAGCGTGGTCAGCATCAAGAGCATCTCGAAGAGCTGTTAGGTCGGACAGTGCATGTGCAATAGCTCCATCATTACTGTGTTTAGCTGGAATATCAGTAAAGCTGGAAGTACGAATCATAACCCTAACCCCTTTGTAGAAGCTGTCAGTTGATCCAGGACCATCCTCTTCTGCAGAACCATAAGCCTCAAAGCAGTTAACTCAGTTTTAACATCTTCTAGGGCAGCATCAGCATTAAAGGATTCAAAGCTGTCATTTAAGGTTTCAACATGCAGCATAACTTTCCCCACGCCTATGAAAAGAGGGATAAAATGACCTCTTCGCTGTCAGTCTAGAACTTTCTATCCTCTGGAACATTAAAACCTTGTGGTCTGTAGCTGATCTGTGGCCACGATTTAAGGAAATATTCCACCAATATACATGTACCTGGGACAGGGTCTGGGGTCTGGCACACTGCTAGTTCCTAGAAGAGCTTGAGAAGAGTTAAGAGACATGTTAGTGTACCTGTGGTCTGCAGGGAACAGAAATTATGAGAGGAAGAATATTTAAATCAACGAGAAAAAGATCAGAGCTGTTTGGGTAAAACTGAGGGTTAGTGTGCAGCCAAAGGTAAATGTGAGCAAACCTTGTAATTGGTTTAGTTCTGAGCAATTGCAGAGTGGACAGTTATTTAACATCAAGTGGTTTATACATGTGACTGTTCACCTGAATACGGAGAACCCCACCCCCAGAGTAACAGACAATTTAAGTTGGAAATTGTAGATAAAAACTATAAAAGTTAGGAAATGAGTTTTAATCTTCATGCAGTTAAGTTTTTATCAATTTAGTTTTTTAGTTTACTGTAGTAAAATATCTCCACATGTGTACAAGTTATTTGTGTTAACCAGTTTTAGTTTACCTTTGATTTTGTTCACATTCCAATTTTGAATTTACAGCCTTCGGTTAGTATTAGTAAAAGCTTTGGTATATTTATCTAATCTAAATCTTGATGTCTTTAACACAGAATATACATTCATGCATTTTTCCAATGTTTAACCTTAGTTAACTTAGTTCAAACTGTTTATCATAATAATTCTACTTATGTTTGAGTTACATTAAGTTGACTTTACTCTTGGTTTTAAAGGATTTCTTTGAGGTCGAAGGACTGAAAATTGTTATTATCCAGCTGCCCAACCTCATGTTTTCAAGAAAATCCCACAAAAAAATAAACTTATCTTTGTTCAGTGAAGGTATAGATAGGTGTTTATAAGGTAACTTCCACAAGGAACAATAATACGTCATGTAATAAACATCATGACAATAAAACATAGATTTTCCCATCTGGAAAGAAAGTAAAGTGTTTGTAGAAGCAGGAACACTGATTATAGTCTCAGCCCAGGAGGATTGTTGTGCCTCCTGTCAGAACAGTGTTGGGCCAAGTCTTCGCTCTCCGCTTCGACCACTCGTAGTGGACCAGCAGTAGTTCTTGGATGGAGAGCTCTTTGAACCATTAAACTGTTTGTAGTTCTGGACGATGTCCTCTTCGGTGTCAGAGGTTACTAGCACATGACACTCCGTTGTAGTGAAGTTTTACTACTCACTCTGTTGTTTTGGAGTTGGAGCTGTTGTCTGGATGAACGTCACAGAGGGTCTCCAGTGCCCTCTTACTGGTGTGGATCCAGGTTGTTCCTGCTTGGACTTTAACAGCAGTGCTGGTCACAACCTGGAACGGCCTCTGCCACCGTTTGGAGCTGCAGTGTTTCCTCTGGAAGTCCTTCACCACGACCCAGTCACCCGGTCTGGTGGAGTGCAGCGGCGCTTCAGCAGAATGCAGCAGGACAGCTTTCGCCATCGTCAGTCCTGAGGAAATGTCTGTGTTTCCGTAGAGTTTCATCCACAACACTAACAGGAAACCTGGAATCAGTGAAAGGAGAAGCAGACATACCAGCTGCTAGTTTGCATACTTCAGTCAGTGCTACTAGCACCGGAGTTAGGCTAGAAAAGTGTTTGCGTTTTGTGTGAAACCCTTGTCTCTGGCTCTTTGCTCATCAGGGTCACATGATGCAGAGGCATCAACAAACAGCATCAAGTCAAGGTTAGTCAGAGGGTTTCAGTTCGAGAAGGCCGGGGTATACAAAGCTGTTCCAGCACGGCCTCATGCTTACGAGGTTCATCATCATCAGAGGTCACAGACAACCTCCCACAGAACTGTAACCTAACATTAAGTTTAAATCAGGTTTGAATCAAGTTTGAAATTAAGTTAAATCTAGTTTGAAGTTTGAATTTAGGTTGATTTAAGTTCCTGTCCTTGTCTGAGAATTCCAGATGGTCTTATCACTCTAGTAGGTGTATTTATACAGCTATTCAACATCTATTTTGTAAAAATCTCATAAGGTTTAAAAATGTTTGAGGAAACAGGACATATATTCATTATGTTGCTCATCCTCTCTGTAAATTATAACATTGTTTTTAACTAAGAAAGATTGGTGAATCAGCTGACTATGGTCAAGGGTTCGCTAGCACTCAATTAAATTGAGTGAACATTTGAGAATATTGTGAAGTAATAATTTTAAATTTACTCATTTAAAGTAAGTAGATTTAACTTCTTTTTCTGATAAGTAGTTATAATTAGTGCTTAATTTAAATAAGTTAAGGCTTTTAGGTAAACCCGCTAAATTAATTTAAAGTGTTGTGAAAATGTATTTATGTGATGTTGGGGATCAGCCAGCAAGGTATCCCATGATGCATGTTTTCAAAAGTTCTCTGCACTTTTAAAGCTACGGTTCGTTTAGGTGGAACATTGTCTTGTCCATTATTTCACAACAGAAGCCATGAGCTGTTTCTATGAAGTCATTTTTTAAAGAATATTCTTAGTAAAAAAAATGTTCAAGTGTTTAAGAAGCTTTGAGTTGCTTGTTTTTTATAAGTAAAGAAAAATGATTAGAATTTACAGTATAGTTAAAAATCTTTAAAAAAAAACAAAAAACCCTTTTAATTCCTTTATTAACCTTTAATAGAACAGTACAGACAACATTTTCATGTTATAGTTTGTTTGATTATTATATAAACATTCATTTTAGTATCCACGGCGCGAGATTTTTCTTTCTCCCGAAACTGTGAAACTCAAGGGAGGGTGAGAACATGGAGCGTTGTCATGGAAACTGGAGGCGGGCCCAACCCAGTAGGTGGGTGGAGCTAGGAGGTGTTAGTGTCCGACTGGCAGGAAATGGGTGGACTGTCGGTGGTCCTGCGGTCCCCTAAGACTGTTAGGAAAATCATAATGTGAAACTATGCTTCTGGCCTTCAAAGTTTCAAATCTCATTTTATAAATTAAAATCACCATCCTAATTTCAAACTGAGATCTCAAACCGTTTAATCCAATATTCCTTTGTAAACTGAAGTGTTTTCAATCAATCAGTTTCTAACTTTAGTCTAGAAAACATATTTTTGAAACGATGAAACAACTTCAGAGTTAACATGGAAAAGCTGAGAGAATTCGTCTGATGCTGAGCATAAAAACCTCTATGAAGTCATTCTTTTCTGGCCAGAGAATCTCTGTGTGTGAACAAAGTTAGTCAGCAAGCAGTCTTCACTGCAGTGGCAGTGTGTGTGTGTGTGTGTGTGTGTGTGTATAACTTATCTGAAAAGTGTTTTTTCTCTCACTTCTTGCTCGCCCTCTTGCTGCCGGCGTCGCTGCCGCAGCGTATCCCCCCTGATAACAGTGGATCAGTTTTTATAAATCTATCTTTTTCTCTTCCATGTTCATATAGTTTTAGCCACTTATTAGCCAACATTTTAAGAAATGATAAAACATTTGCTTACTCAAACATACACAAAGCATATTAAGGCCTGTAGTTTCTTTTATACAATCAAACAATTCACCCTGAGGAGGAGATGGGGCTCCTGGAACCACTCAGACCCATTTCTTCTGAAATTGGGTGGGATATCCTCTTTAGACTGCAAACGTCTTCACAGAATCCAACAAATCAGCTCCCTTAGAGCTCTGCCTCTTAAAGCTCTAAGGGAGGTCTTTATTTCTGATAAAGGTCTTTAGGATTCTCTACAGGTTTGGTTCCCAGTATTTAGAAAACCAAAACTGTAGTAAATACCTGCCTTGTGCGATGGGTGAGGTGTCAGGCATCAGCTCCATTCCCCATTGAAACACTGTCCAGAATAAAGGTTTTAGAAAATGGAAATTTTGCAAATTACTAACCGCCTTACGTTTCACAACAGTTCAAAAAGTATTAGAAGGAAAATAACATGACAAACAAGCAAACGTGAGGTCACATTTTCTGATAGTTGTCAAAGGTTGTGACCTATGTTATGTTGGCTACATGAGGGTCAAATATGCTATCAACGCATCCAGATTGCAGTGAGGAGGTGGCAGAATGCTCGCTAACTGTTGTATTGAACTCTGACATTATTTACATTATTTACAGGAAAGTACAGTAAGGTCACAGATTATAGCCATCATAAGTTGTGATCTGTGTGATCCTGGTTATTTGGGGGTCACATATTTATTTTAAATGAGAGCTGACTGTAATGAAGAGGTGGCAGAAATATCAGAAACCGTTTTGAACCCCCTCCCCGCCCAATAAAGAACTTGGAATCATTTTTTGATCGTTTACCGATTTATTAAATGGCTATAGTGGGTTTACATAATACAGGCATTCAGTGCGATGGTCCATCAAGCAGTATTCAGCAGCAAATACAAACAAATACATTATATTTTCTCCATCAATCCGATGGTAATAATGAAGATGTGAAGCTTACAATCTCTGATGTATCAGTTTATGCAGTTTACCTAAATACTGTTCTTCTCGCTGGTCTGCAAGACGTACGTTCTGAGAAACGCACATCTATCAGGCTGTCGGCCCCTGCAGTCACAGAATTTGCTGTAACACCTTTACTTTAAATAAAGATTAACAAAAAAGAAAAATCACGCGGTATCTTTTTTTCTTACAGTTATAATCAGTTTTTTCTTATACCATACGAACGAAAAAGCCAAATTTAACAAGTGTTGACTTTTTCAGGTTCAAGGATTTTAAATTAGGATAAGAATTATAATGATTTTAATTATGTACAGACATATTGTGTTAACCAGCTTTATAATATTATGCATATGTTTAGTCTTTTACATTTATTCTTTACTTCATGTTGAATAAATTATGTCAAAGGGACACCTGCCGTTGCATGTTGCTTATAGACTGGGTGTCAGCCATACATTTTGATAAAGTTTTTAAAAAACAACAACAAAAAAACACGCCTATTACAGTGAGTGACCAATCTAGGCATGCGAGTCGCCAGTCTCTCCAATGCTAACGCCAGCACAGGAAGTAGCCAACCCAGTGGGTGGCTAGGCGAGGCATGCGAGTCGCCAGCCTCTCCAGCGAGTAGCCTCCTTCTCATTGCCGGCGCCGGCCTATCATTAACCAGATAAGCAGCTTCGGAATGGGCGTGGCCTCCTGAGACAAGGAAGTAGCCACCTCTGGGTGCGCAATAGTCTTAATTTTGGCACAGATACCGCGCCATAGACTACTCGCCCAAGGAGACCCTCACCTGCCGTGAAGAAGAACAAGTTCTGTTAACATGTTCGTCACATAACATGTAGAACATGTTGCATGTAGAACATGTTGCATGTAGCATGTTGAACATGTTGACATGTAGAACATGTTGACATGTAGAACATGTTGCATGTAGAACATGTTAACATGAATCAGAATATTTTGAGCTTTAATTGTGCTTTAAGTCTGAGATTAAACGAGCTTCTGACTTCTGGAACATTTATGGTTCTGGAGTTCATCCCTTCATCGACGGACATCAGACAGAACCTTGCAGTGACAGCAGATTAGATCATCTACTGGGTCTGAAGGTTCTTCACAGCAGTGCAGTAGATCTTGGATCTCAGTGTTCCTCCTTGTTGTCCCGTCCTCCATCCTGAAGCTCCACCCCTGGAGCCCAGTCATGGACCCAGACGAAGGGCAGCTGGTCCCGTCCATATCTAGTGGATGGTCTTGGGCTCAGGCTGGAATATCTGGGCCGCGTTATTCTGACATCTTGGTGGAGAACTGCAACCAGCTTGAAAGGATTTCTGGTCCAGACATCATCTGTTCCTCTGCCTTCAGGTGGAGAGGATTATTCTTTATTTTGGTCTGTTTCTGCTTGTTCCTTCGTCTTTTTCTGGTTCTGCCCAAATGTTGGCCAGGTGTCCATCTGCTGTTCTCTACTCCATGGAAAACCATTCCCTACCATCCCAGGTGGGCGTGCCAACCCACAGAACTTCCTATGGGGTCTATGGAGCAGGTTCTGGTCCTGGTCCATATCTGATTGTGTCTTCCTGTGATATCAATAAATGTCTTCCGCACCTGGAATATGTCCCAGCTGAAGCTTAAAACCATCAGACTTATGCTATGATGCGTTAATCCCAAAGCCACCCCAACCCGGGACGCCCTGGTCACAGAGTCATTGAGCTTCTGCTATCATGGCGACCAAAGACCGCATGAACCTGACCGTCTGCTGAACCTGGGCTGACCTCTCCATAGTTTCCCTCTCCAGGGTTTCCCTCATCCTGCTTGCAGGGTTTTTCCTCTCTGCTCGTGTCCCTGAGTACCACCTAGAAGTTTCCGGGTTGGTTTGATGTCAGGACCACTGATCCCGTCTGAGCAGAACCTCCAGGTCTCTGTGAATGTTTGGGATCCTGCAGCACCTTGTCTCCTTGCTGACAGCAGTTCAGAGCTTCTCTGCAGAAACATAAAGCTTCATCAGCCGAGGAGAGCAGAGCTGACAGAACGACAGCAAGATAATCCTCCTCTGATCAAAGACGCTCTCAGCGCTAAATAGATGTTTGTGAAGAATTTCACGTCTTCTGTTCGTCCTGAAAAACAACAACAGGAGGGAGGAGGGAGGAAGCGACGGCACCGCTGCAGGATGGAAACAAACCCGTCTGCAGTTCTCGGAGGAACCTGAGCAAACGTCTCTGATGCAACAGGAAGAAACAGTTCATGCAGAGATTAGAGAATAGCGACGGACAGCAGGTCCATGGGAACAGAGACAACTTGAACCAGAGTTAGCAGCGGGCTCGTTTCATCTGCAGAACCTGAGCAGAACCTGAGAATCCAACAACACAGAAACTGAGCTTCCAGTCCCCAGAGGGAGCCTCCATGTTGGCTCTGCAGCTGCTTCACACTTCACTCACGTTTCATCAGAGTTCAACCCGTCCTGAAGAACCGATGCCTCACAGCTGCAACAAGCAGCAGAACCAGTATGTCCACTGGTCTGCAGTACGGGGGTCCTTCAGGGAACCGTGCTGGCACCCTTCCTCTTCACCCTCTACACTGCAGACGTCTCCATCATCTCCCCACGCTGCCACCTGCAGAAGCTCCCTGAGGACTCGGCCACAGGTGAGGACAGACAGGTGAGGACGACTCGGAGGACAGACAGCGGACTCAGGACTTTGTGGACTGGTGCCAGAGGAACCGCCTCCTGATCGACGCTGCTGAAACCAAGGATCTGGAGGCGGAGCTCCACAGGCGCAGACCCCCCTCACCGGCACCGGTGGACGTCCAGGGAGCGGACATGGTGGACTCTTCTCAGTACCTGGGAGCTCACCTGAACAATAACCTGGACTCATAACCCTGATGCTCCCTCCAGGAAGGGTCGGAGCAGACTTCACCTGCTGAAGAGGCGGAGGTCTGCTGGACTGCAGGGGGCGCTGCTGAGGACCTGCTCTGACTCTGTGGTGGCATCAGCCATCCTCTCTGGGACTGTCTGTTGGAGCAGCAGCTTCTCTAGGAAGCAGTTAGATCAGCTCATCAGAACCAGTGCTCAGAACCAGTGGAACCAGGGCTCAGAACCAGTAGGACCAGGGCTCAGAACCAGCACAACCAGTGCTCAGAACCAGCAGGACCAGTGTGAACCTCTGAGGCAGATCTATGCTTCATTTCTTCAGTTCATGTTTGGAGCTGCTTCTACTCACAACTTTGACCCTGTTCCTGCTGAAAAAAAGTCCATCCCACAGCATGATGCTGCCACCACCAGCTTTCTGTGTTCAGGCTGATGTTCAGAACCAGATTTCCTCCACACTGAGTGCTTGGCAAGTAGGACTAGAGGCTGAGTTCTGGTCTCTGATCAGCTCATGTTGCTGTCTCCATCCTGACATGGTAAACTAGGAAATAGTTGTCTGGAACAGATTGTCCCACCTGAGCTGTGGATCTCTGCTGCTCCTCCAGTGTTACCATGGTTACTATGGCTGCTTCTTTGATCAATGCTCTCCTGTCAGTCCAGGTGGACGTCCAGTTGGTCTGCAGGTGGTCCATCCCGTCTCCATGTCCAGATGATGGACTGATCAGAGCTCTGGGATGTTGTTGTAGAACCTGACCCTGCTGAAAACAGGACCAGAACCTCCTCCCTGACCTGCTGCCAGGGTTCCCTGGTCTCCATGATGGTGGATGGTCTCTAAGGAACCTCTGAGACCAGAACCAGAACATCTGCAGTTAGATTATCTGATTGCAGAGGATTTTATGAACTTATGAACATCACATTTATCAGATCTATATATGGAAAATGTTGAGAACCATGAATCATTTTCCTTCCACTTCACACGTTGCGTTGATCTCTCAGCTGAAATACCGACAGAAGAACACCTTGAAGTTTGTGGTTAGAGCAAATGTGGAAACGTTCCTTTGATTCAAGTCAAGTTTATGTGTATAGAACATTTCAGCAGCAGGGCAGTTCAAAGTGTTTTACATCGTAAAAACATGAAACAAGTATGCATCAAAAACACTGATCAATGTTCCACCTACTGCTGATCAAAGGCAGCTCTAAACAGGTGGGTTTTAGCCTTGATTTAAAGGAACTCAGTCTTTCAGCTCTTTTGCAGTTTTCTGGAAGTTTGTTCCAGATTAGTGGAGCATAGAAACTGAAAGCTGCTTCTCCGTGTTTGGTTCTGGTTCTGGGGATGCAGAGCAGACCAGAACCAGGAGACCTGAGTGGTCTGGAAGGTTGATACGACGACAACAGGTCTTTAAGCCGTTCAGTGATTTATAAACTAACAGAAGTATTTTAAAGTCTATTCTCTGAGCTCCAGGGAGCCAGTGGAAGGACTTTTGAACTGGGCTGATGTGCTCTGTCTTCCTGGTCTTAGTGGAAACGCCAGCGGAAGCGTTCTGGATCAGCTGCAGCTGTCTGGTTGACTCTTTAGGCAGACCTGTGAAGACACTGTTGCAGTAATCAATGCGACTAAAGATAAACGCATGGATGAGTTTCTCTAGATCTTGTTGAGACATCAGTCCTTCGATCCTGGAAATGTTCTTCAGGTGATAGAAGACTGCCTTTGTAACTGTCTTTATGTGTCTCTGAAGGTTCAGGTCCAAGTCCATCACTCCACCCAGATTTCAGGCCCGATCACTAGTTTCTAGCTGTAATAACTGAAGCTGCGCACTGACTCTAGATTGTTCCTCTTTAGGTCCAAAGATGATAACTTCAGCTTTGTTTCTGTTCAGCTGGACAAAGTTTTGGCACCTGGGTTCAGAGTCACCTGGATATAGAGCTGTGTATGTATATAGCTGTGCATAGTTGTGGTAACTAATCTTATTACTTGTTATAATCTGAGCTAGTGGGAGCATGGAGATATTAAATAGGAGCGGTCCCAGGATTGAACCTTGGGGTACTCCACATGTGACTTCTGTCCGCTCCGATGAGAAGTTGCCTGTTGACACAAAGAAATCCCTGTTCTTTAGGTAGGATTTGAACCATCTGAGGGATATCTCGGCTTAACGCTGGGAACTCTGTGTCATCTCGGTGAAGAGTCCTTCCCATTAGCCGTCTCGTCAGAGATTTATTTTTCGGCTTAGCTCCCAGAGAGTTCCAGGATGGGCTGTTCGCTGATGTGGCTGGGAGCTGTCTGTTGTTTTGAGTCATTGGTAGGGCTTTTTTATTTCCAGAGCCTGTGTTGAACTCCATATTGATATCCAGTCAATGACTCTTCATTTCTAATGATTGAAGTCTTTGTATAATACTGCTAATGTCCCAACCTGTGGGAAATGTTCAGTGCTTTTCTAGTTGAGAACCTTATTCTCAGATATGGAGGGTGGACCCTGGTCTGATTCATGAACCTGTCCAGAGCCTGCTGAAGGTCAGGAGCAGGTGGTTGTGTTTTTTCTGACACTGAACTAATCACCAGCTTTATTTCATTGCGTAATACAGAAGCTAGCACCACCTGCAGGACAAACATGAGCTGGTTGTTGATTTTCAGCTGTAACTTCAGGGAACCACAGAAGCTTCTCAGGAGGAAGAACGAGAATGAAACAAAGAAATTGTCGTCTGACGATCGATGAGCTTTGAAGCTCTGCCTGTCTGTCCGCCAGCAATTAATTGTCCTAATGAAAAGATTAATATTTCCACAGAGGGGGGAGGAAGAAGAGGTGGAAGAGCGGCTAGAAGAGACAAGATTCCATTATCAACCTCAGCAGCGTCGACTGGACTTTAATGGAATGAGTGTGTGTGTGTGAGTGTGTGTGTGTGTGTGTGTGGTTTACTGTCTGGTAGCATCGTCCAATCAGAGAGCAGAAGAGAATAATGAAGCAATCCTTGAATGTCTGAACAGAACCAGAAATAGACCTGAATAATGTGCGTGTGTGTGTGTGTGTGTGTGTGTGTGTGTGTGTGTTTGGGGGGGGGTCGTCTGCCCTGGTTTCCCTCTCTGACTGATTCCAGGTCAGACTGAACCTTTTCCATGTCTCTCCAGGTGATTCCAGGTGTTTCCATCTGTGTCTGTTCCCTTCCAGGTCATCGAACCGTTTATTCTGTTTGGTACCTAGAGCAGCAGCATCATCATCACTGCTTCCACATATCCGCCGCCAGGCGCCCAAACCTTCTGGTCCTGGAGGCCCAGTTCTCCAGAGGTTCTGATCCTTTACGGTCCAAACAGTCATTTGAATGAACTCGTTCAGAGCCACTGATGTTCCCTGACCTTCTGAAGAATGACAACTAATGATGGTTAATAAATATTTCCTGGAGTAAATCTGATTCATAAAAGAGCATCGTTTTATTTCTGGTTCAGGTTTTGAAATAAAGAAAAACATTGAACTTTAGCAGAAACAGAGGGAGACGTTCCCTCGACTGGATGCTGATATTTATGGAAAATGATGTCAGTAAATCAGTTTCCATTCTGATGAGACGGTGAACAGATCTATAATAATATTCCTTTTAGTGTCACTTTGTTGTGCAAAGTCTGTGAAATTATTCCAGGATGGTTGATAATCTAATAATCTGAAACTTTCTGCCTGTGAATTTAAAAGTTGCGAATAATCTGATCATTTTACCAACATGTTTCTGACTGGAATTAATATTAATGTTCTGGAGTGACCTGGCCAGAGTCCAGACTTGGTTCTGACAGAGAATTTTTGGGTGAAGCAAAAGATTAGGGTGATGGCGAGGAGGTCTTCCAACCTCAGAGACCTGGAGAATCATTGGAACAGCAGAGGAACCATGGAGGAAGGTCTGATTGATCCGATGCTTCTAATGACCAGCCTTTTATCATCTGATCTAAATTTGGAACAGTACCGACTCGGTTCTAGGTTCTAATAACTGACTCGGTTCTAATAACCGACTCAGTTCTAATAACCAACTCGGTTCTAATAGGTTCTAATAACAGGGACAGTTAGAGTCAAGTCAAGTCAAGTTTATTTGTATAGCATATTTCAGCAGCAAGGCAGTTCAAAGTGCTTCACATCATAAAAACATCAATCAAATATACAGCAGAATCTGTCATGATTCATGTTTGGTCCTGTCCATGCTGTGTTAGTTTTCATTCAACTCACCTGTGTCGCCTGATTGCTGATCTGTGCCACCTAGACCCTGCTCTACTTAACTCCTCTCAGCCCCTGCCGCCCTGCCAGATTATCGACAGCCACCAGCCAGTTGAAATCCAGCGTTTCATGCCTTGCCTTCTTGTGTTTCTTCAACCCCTTTCCGTCCACGGATCTTCCCCTCCTGCCAAGCCTGTTACGGATTCCTTTGTTTCTGGATTTCTGGACCCTGACTCAAGCTCCGCTTCACGACCACCGAGTATTGCCTGTCCCTCAAGCTAAGTCTGCTCTCTCTGCCTCTCTGTGTATAACCTCTGCCTGATTATCGTCTAGCCCCTGGTGCTGTGTCAGATTCCCTTCTGGAGACCTTTGTTTCTTCCTGAGCTGCTACCAGTTCCCGATACTGAATAAACTTGTGTTTCCTTTACGTACTTCTGTGTGTGGTTGAATTTCCGGGTCCTCCCTGTGAGTCCTTACAGAATAATCTGGCCACTATGGACCTGTCACCCACACAGGAGTGGCGTTCAAGTATCGAAGGCGCTATTAACCGCCTGGAGGCTAACATGCAAGACATGATTAGCAGGCTTGTTAGGATGCCCTCCTCTCCTTCCCCTAAGGGTACCCCTACCCCTGGCTTCGAAGTCGCTACGTCAGGTTCCCAGATCTCGCCCATTAATGAGCCCCGCCTGTCGCCACCGGAGGTGTTTAAGGGTGAGCAGAGTCAGTGTCGTCCCTTCATTACTCAGTGTGAAATTGTCTTTGAACTTCAACCATCATCTTTTCCCACTGAACGCGCGAAGGTAGCTTATGCTATTTCCCTCCTTTCGGGAAAAGCCAAGTTATGGGGGACTGCTGAATGGCGGAAGGACTCCCTTATTTGTTATCGGTTCCAGGACTTTCCCAAGGAGCTAATCAGGGTCTTCGATCCTGTTCTGCCTAAGAGGGAGGCTGCACGTGGGTTGCTCAAACTCAAACAAGGCAGGAGGTGAGTAACAGAGTACATAATTGATTTTCATGCTCTTTCTTCAGGAAGTGACTGGAACGATGAGGCACTATGTGACGCATGCTATCAGGGTCTCAGTGAGGAGATAAAGGATGAGCTGTCTACTCGTGACGCCCTCAAGGGTCTGGAGGGACTGGAGACTCTGGCTGCCAGAATTGATGCGAGGCTCCATGAGAGAAGGTTGGAGAGGAGTTCCCTCAGTCGTACTTACCATGTTGAATCTGTTCCCAGATCACAGTCATCAGTCATGGCTCCACCTTTGAGTTCTTCACCCACCTCTCCGGGAGAGGAGCCTATGCAGTTTGGTCGATCTCACCTGTCCCCACAAGAGAGAGAGCGGAGACTTAAGAAAGGCCTTTGTTTCTATTGTGGCGGAGAGGGTCACCTACTTAATTGGTGTCCAGTTAAAAGGCCAGGCTCAGCAGGAGGTAAGAGGCTCCTGCTGAGTCAAAAGCGATGGCAGTCCTCTTCGTTCTCTGTTCAGGCCACTCTCCAAGCTTATTGTCAAACCAAGCGTCTCTCAGTCTTTATTGATTCAGGAGCAGACACGGAGTTCATGGACTGGTCTTGCCGAATCTCTGGGCATCCAACTCCTACCTACTTCTAAGCGTCTTGAAGTTTTGGCTATTGACAGCCATGTACTTCACCAGATCACCCATGAAACAGGTCCCATTAAGTTCTGTATTTCCGGGAATCACCATGAACTCATTCCCTTTTTGATAATAAATTCCCCTGGTCTCCCTGTCATTTTGGGGGCCACTTGGTTAAGAAAACACAACCCCCACATTGACTGGGTTAAGGGCGAGGTGTTGGGCTGGTCACCATCTTGCCATTCTACTTGCCTCTTAGCAGCCTCGGTTCCCTATTCAGTCCCTATCTCGGGACAGGAAACCTATCCCGACCTTTCCAAGGTTCCAGCTGTCTACCATGACCTTCGGGAAGTCTTTAACAAGCACCGCGTCACTTCCCTTCCACCCCATCGGCCCTATGATTGTGCAATTGATTTGCTTCCTGGAACCTTTCCTCCCAAAGGCCGTCTATACTCCCTCTCTGCCCCGGAGGATAAGGCCATGAGGGATTATATCAGTGACGCGCTCAAGGCAGGCATTATCCACCCTTCATCCTCCCCAGCTGGTGCAGGTTTTTTCTTTTTGGGCAAAAAGGATGGTTCTTTAAGACCTTGTATTGACTACAGGGGATTGAATGAAATCATGGTTAAAAATCGTTACCCACTTCCCCTTATGAACACTGCCTTCGATCTTATTCAGGGATCCACAGTGTTTACCAAGCTCGACCTTAGAAATGCCTACCATCTGGTCTGTATCAAGGAGAGGGATGAATGGAAGACAGATTTTAACACTCCTACCGCCCATGGTCCCACATTTCCATGGATTTTGTAACTGGCTTACCCTCTTCCAATAACCATTCTGTCCTCCTCACAGTCGTGGATCGATTCAATAAGATGATCCACCTGATTCCACTTCGCAAATTACCTTCGTCCAAGGAGCTGGGAGCGGTTCTGGCCCGTGAGGTGTTTCGCCTGCATGGTCTACCATCTGACATTGTTTCTGACAGGGGACCTCAGTTTGTTTCTAGATTCTGGAAGGAATTCTGTAGTCTCCTGGGTATCACTGTGAGTCTTTCATCTGGATTCCATCCTCAAACTGACGGGCAAACGGAGAGGATCAATCAGGAAGTGGAGACCAAGCTTCGGATGCTCTATGAACATGACCCCTCTTCCTGGTCACAGAACCTTCCATGGGTGGAGTATGCCCTCAACTCTCTCCCTTCTAGTTCCACAGGTCTGTCTCCCTTTTATATAGTTTATGGCTACCAGCCTCCTGTCTTGTCCCTTCAAGAAAAGCCCATTAGAGTCCCCTCAGCTCATGCCTCTGCTTTGAAGTGCCAGCAGGTATGGCGCCAGGACTCTTCTAAAGTCCTCTGCTTTATGTTCCAGATTTGCAAATCATCGCAGAGTTCCGGCACCCACCTACCTCGAAGGTCAAAAAGTCTGGCTATCCACCAAGGACCTCCCGTTGTGGATTGAAAACCGGAAGTTAGCCCCTCGTTTCATTGGACCCTTCCCAATTTCCAAGGTCATCATCAACCCAGTGGCTGTCCGGCTCCGCCTCCCCAGGACTCTCAGGGTTTGTCCCACCTTTCATGTGTCCCGTGTCAAGCCTGTCTTCTCTTCATGGTTGGTTCCCTCCTCCAGACCCCCTCTTCCCGCCCAGATCATTGATGGGGGTCCTGCTCACACGGTGCGTCGCCTCCTTCGCTCCAGACGTTGGGGTCGGTCCATCCATTACTTGGTGGATTGGGAGGGATATGGGCCTGAAGAGCGCTCCTGGGTGCCGGCCCGACACATTTTAGACAAATCCCTTATCAGGGAGTTTCATCGGTCCAATCATGACCAGCCAGGTGGTCCTTCTGGAGCCGGACCTTGAGGAGGGGGTACTGTCATGATTCACGTTCTGTCCTGTCCATGCTGTGTTAGTTTTCATTCAACTCACCTGTGTCGCCTGATTGCTGATCTGTGCCACCTAGGCCCTGCTCTACTTAACTCCTCTCAGCCCCTGCCTCCCTGCCAGATTATCGACAGCCACGAGCCAGTAGAAATCCAGCGTTTCATGCCTTGCCTTCTTGTGTTTCTTCGACCCCTTTCCGTCCACGGATCTTCCCCTCCTGCCAAGCCCGTTACGGATTCCTTTGTTTCTGGATTTCTGGACCCTGACTCAAGCTTCGCCTCACGACCACCGAGTATTGCCTGTCCCTCAAGCTAAGTCTGCTCTCTCTGCCTTCCTGTGTATTTCCTCTGCCTGATTATCGTCTAAGCCCCTGGTGCTGCGTTGGATTCCCTTGTGGAGACCATCATTGTTTCATCCTGAGCAGCTGCCAGTTTCCGATACTGAATAAACCTGTTTTTCCTTTACGTACTTCTGTGTGTGGTTGAATTTCCGGGTCTTCCCTGTGAGTTCCTTACAAGAATCATTGAAACATCAAAATCATAGAGCAAAATCATCAAAATTATCTAGCAAATACACATGAAAATCATCGGCAAAAACATTGATCAATGATTCACTTATTTTATTTAACTGATTTACACTCAAACTTCCACCCTTTGGAAAACCAAGCTTATCTCACCCAGATTTGTTTACAGATTTATGATCCAGACTACTAATCAAAGGCAGCTCTAAACAGGTGGGTTTTAGCCTTGATTTAAAGGAATTTACTGTTTCAGCTGTTTTGCAGTTTTCTAGGAGTTTGTTCCAGATTAACGGTGCATAAAAACTGAAAGCTGCTTCTCCATGTTTGGTTCTGGGGATGCAGAGCAGACCAGAACCAGAAGACCTGAGTGGTCTGGAAGGTTGATACGACGACAACAGGTCTTTAATGTATGTTGGTGCTGAGCTGTTCAGTGATTTATAAACTAATAGAAGTATTTTAAAGTCTATTCTCTGAGCTCCAGGGAGCCAGTGGAAGGACTTTAGAACTGGGCTGATGTGCTCTATCTTCCTGGTCTTAGTGGGAACGCCAGCAGCAGCGTTCTGGATCAGCTGCAGCTGTCTGGTTGACTCTTTAGGCAGACCTGTGAAGACACTGTTGCAGTAATCAATCCGACTAAAGATGAACAGATGGATGAGTTTCTCTAGATCTTGTTGAGACATCAGTCCTTTGATCCTGGAAATGTTCTTCAGGTGATAGAAGGCTGACTTTGTAACTGTTTATGTGTCTCTGAAGGTTCAGGTCTGAGTCCATCACTACACCCAGATTTCGGGCCCGATCACTAGTTTCTAGCTGTAATAACTGAAGCTGCGCGCTGACTCTAGATCGTTCCTCTTTAGGTCCAAAGATGATAACTTCAGTTTTATTTCTGTTCAGCTGGAGAAAGTTTTGGCACCTTCACACATTGATTTGTTCTAAGCATCTGTTCTGTTCAGAGTCACCTGCTGGCATCGTGATATAGAGCTGTGCATCATCTGCATAGTTGTGGTAGCTGGTCTTATTACTTGTTATAATCTGAGCTAATAGGAGCATGTAGATATTAAATAGGTGTCAACAGTGTTAAATTCTGTGCTGATGTCCAACAGAACCAACACTGTGGTTCTTCCACAGTCTGTGTTGGTGTGGATGTCATTGAACACTTCGACGAGGGCAGTCTCAGTGCTGTGGTGAGCACGGAAACCGGACTGAAAGACATCAAAGCAGTTTGTCTTCTTTAAGAAGCTGTTTAACTGTTGAAACACAGCTTTTTCAATAATTTTACGGATGAATGGAAGGTTAGAGATTGGCCTGTAATTCTGCAGTAGTGATTTATTCAAATTGTTCATTTTTAACAGTGGTTTGATAACTGCTGTTTTTAGAGCCTGGGGGAAAACACCTGATGAGAGGGATGAGTTTACTACTTGAGTCAGATCAGATGCAATGACAGGCAGAACTTTTTTAAGGAAGGTTGTAGGTAGGATATCAAGACAGCAGGAGGAGGAGTTTGATTGTTTTAAAGTTTCTTCTAAGTTTTCATGGTTGAGTTGGTGAAATTCAGCCATTTTCCCTGCATTTTTGTTTGCTGTTTCACAGCATTGTTGTTGGATTTGGTGTGGATGTGCAGATTAACCCTCTAATTTTTTTAAATTTCTCAGTAAAAAAGTTGGGAAATTCATTGCATGCCTTGGTAGAGTGGAGTTCAGATGGTAAAATCACTGGAGGGTTTGTCAATCTGTCAGCTGTGGCAAACAGGGCACGAGCGTTGTTGATGTTTTTGTTTGATTTCCACAAAAAATGTTTCCCTTGCATGTGTTAGTGACAAGTGATAGCTTCACAACCTTTCTTTGTAGATTTTATAGTAAACGTGAAGTCAAGTTTTACGCCATTTATGTTCAGCCTTTTGACAAAGGCTTCTTTCACTTCTTCCAAGTGGAGCATTTATCCACAGAGATTTCTTCCTCCCAGACACAATTTTCACTTTAACAGGTGCAATGAAATCAATGATGTCTGAAATTGTCGAGTAGTTATATCCCAGTTCATCAACAGGTTTACAGCATGGAAGTGAGGTGGAGGAGTAGATTTGATTAAAAGTTTCAGCAATGTTGTCTGTAAGAGAACGTTTTGAAATATCTGTTTTACTCAGCAAGTCAACAGAGATTGTACTTTCAAAAACAACAGAAAAATGATCAGACAGAGCGACATCAATTACAGAGACCTTAGAGATATTTACTTCCTTACTGATAATCAAATCCAGAGTGTGTCCTCAATTATGTGTAGGCTGTTTAACGTGTTGAGTTAAACCAAAGTTTTGAACTACATCATTCAGCTTTTATGCCTCTCTGTCTATTGTGGATGTTAAAGTCTCCCTTAATTATTAAACAGTCATAATCAATGCATATCATCGATAACAGCTCGCTAAAGTCATTGAAAAAAATTGCCACATATTTGGGGGTTTTGTATAGAGTTAGTGTCAGAGTTTGTTTGTGGCCTTTTACCTCAATTCCCAGATATTCAAAAGAGTCAAAATTGCCCAGGGAAACCTTTTTACAGTTTAGTGACTCATGAAATATGGCAGCAACCCCTCCACCCCTCTTATTCTTTCTATTCTCACTTAAAAAATTGTAATTAGGGGGCGCTGATCCGGTGAGTACAGGTGTTTCATTGTTGTCATCCAACCATGTTTCTGTAAGAAACATAACATCAATATTATGCTCAGTAATGAAGTCATTAACTAAAAGTCATTTTGCTGATAGTGATCTTATATTTAGCAGAGCCTGTTCAAGTGTCTTGGGGGTGGATAATTCTACAGCATGAGGTTGCTCAAGACAGGGGATTAATTTGAGATTTGATTTTAGACCACTGCATTTCCTTGCTGTTTCTCTATTAGTAATTCTGACAGGGATGCTCCTGTACCTTACTGCCAGGGGGCCAGATGCTTTCTGGAGAAGGACAGGTGTAGAAAAAATGTCTGGACCCCCGTCTCAGACTTCAGAAATACAGAGTCGAAGTTGTTCGGATTCTTTTGTTAAGCCAGAACTCAAAAAGCATGCTTTCCGGGAACTTAAGAGGGAAGTTCCTCGCAGTACCTGGCAGTCCATTTTCTCACTGAAGCTGAGAAACATCAGTCCTGGTGATGAATTTTCTGAGCTATTCTGTGTTTCAGTACTGTCTTGGTTCTGAGAAGATGGGTCCTCCGATAAGCAGTCTTGGCTCCCAGTAGGTGTTGATGGGGTGGGGGGGGGCTCCCTCCCCTCTCGGCTCCATTTCCAGCTGGTATTCTGGGAGATGGCAGCCTATCGGCTTGTTTTGGAACATTGTGCGCCTGCTGGGTTTGTGCTTGTCCTTCTACAATCTTTGCTGGGGCAGTGCTGTCATTGTTCACATTGTCCTGTGTTTGGGGAGAGGGCCTTCTGTTGTTAACAGCATTGAAAATACTGGCAGTGAAAAGCTTTTCCCCCTTTTTATTTAGCCCGACCACGCGTTGTCTGAAGAGATGATAGCGCTCCCAGAAAATCTTAAGATTGTCAATGAAGTTCATGGATTTGGAAGAGCATTCTTTGATAAGCCATTTATTAATAATAAGCAGTCTGCTGTAATTCTCATCTCCACGTCCAGCTTTCGGTATTGGTCCACTGGTAAACACCTTCATTTTCAGATTTCCAGCTGTGCTTAGAAGATGCCTAAAGTCCTTTTACAGAATTTCAGATTTTTGCTTGGCCAGATCATTAGCTCCAGTGTGAATGATTAGATTCTCAATGCTCGGCTAACCAGTGGTTAATGGGAGTATTTTCTCTGTTACAGCCAACACAGTGTCATTTGGGAAGCAGATTACCTTCGTTCTCTTTGTGCTACCAAGACGATCAATTCAATTCACGGCTGAATCCCCGACAATAAGACCTTTTGGCATTAATTTTGGTTTCTGGGCTGCTTTAGAAGTTGGATGTGTTGGTCTTGTCTCATACCTCTCACTGATGTTTGGGGGAGAGGTGTCCGCCGTAGGCTCCTGCTGCAGAGCAGCAAACCTGTTTTTCAGTGGAGTTTAGTGGGTTTCCAGCTGGAGACGTGACGGGATGTGTTATGACTCGAGCTGGCTGATTAGTCCTTGGTACCGGAGTCAAGGAAGCTGGAATCATGTCAGCTTCAGCTGCTTGTTGTCCTTTCTTTGGTGCTGGTGTTGACGAGGGGATGTTTCGGCTCAGTGCTGGCCACGCTGTATCATCTAGGTGAGGGGTCCGTCCCGTTAGACGTCTAGTCAGATCCAAAGGTTGAGATTTATGTTTCGGCTTCGCTCCAAGACAGTTCCAGGTGGGTGAGCTGCTTCTTGAAGAGCTTGGAGGCTGTTTGTTGTTTTGAGGTATCGGTAGAGTTGTTTCATTTCCAGAGCCTGCGTTGATCTCGACGTTTACCTCCAGTCGAGAAACCCTCAGTTCTATCTATTGAAGTCTTTGTATAACTCTGCTAATGTCCCCGGTGTCGACCGGAGGCATCTTGCTCTTGCTTATCTTGGAGGTAGAAAAAATAAGGCAAAAAGTGAAGTAAAATTAAAAATCCACAGTCCTTAAATCTGGAGTGATCCAGTTATGAGGGTAGGCAGTGTAAGAGTAACGTTAAAAACTGGATATATTAAATAACTTAACCGGTAAAACTATCAAATTAGGATGGGAGAGAGCAGGATAAGATGTCCTCCTTCCAAGGCTGCAGAAGGCTTATATATATATATATAAAAAAAAAAAAAATTCCCTTCTCACCCTCCACGGGTGGTCTTTCTCAACCTCTGAGCTCGGGTCCTCTACCAGAGGCCTGGGAGCTTGAGGGTTCTGCGTAGTATCTTGGCTGTGCCGAGAACTGCGCATTTCTGGACTGAGATGTCTGATGTTGTTCCTGGGATCTGTTTTAGCCACTGCTCCAGCTTGGGGGTGACTGCCCCGAGGGCCCCGATGACCACAGGCACCACTGTGGTCTTCACCTTCCAGGCCTTCTCCAGTTCCTCTCTGAGGCCCTGGTATTTCTCCAGTTTCTCGTGTTCCTTTTTCCTGATGTTGCAATCGCTTGGTATTGCTACATCCACCACAACGGCTTTCCTCTGTTGTTTATCCACCACCACGATGTCCGGTTGGTTCGCCATTACCATTTTGTCTGTCTGGATCTGGAAGTCCCACAGGATCTTAGCTCGGTCATTCTCCACCACCTTTGGGGGTGTGCCCCACTTTGATCTCGGGGCTTCCAGTCCATATCCTGCACAGATGTTTCTGTACACTATGCCCGCCACTTGGTTATGACGTTCCATGTACGCTTTCCCTGCCAGCATCTTGCACCCTGCTGTTATGTGTTGGACTGTCTCAGGGGCCTCCTTGCACAATCTACACCTTGGATCTTGTCTGGTGTGGTAGATCTGAGCCTCTATTGCTCTGGTGTTTAGGGCCTGTTCCTGTGCAGCCAGGATGAGTGCCTCTGTGCTGTCCTTGAGTCCAGCTTTTTCCAGCCATTGGTAGGATTTCCTGATATCAGCCACTTCAGTTATTTGTCGGTGGTACATCCCATGTAGGGGCTTATCCTCCCATGATGGTTCCTCCAGCACCTCATCCTCTGGTCCCCATTGTTTGAGACATTCGCTGAGCACATCGTCGGTTGAGGCTTTGACCTTGATGTATTTATGGATCTTGGATGTTTCATCCTGGACAGTGGCTCTCACACTCACTAGTCCTCTGCCTCCATCCTTACGGCTCGCGTATAGTCTCAGGATGCTGGATTTAGGGTGGAACCCTCCATGCATGGTTAGTAGTTTCCGAGTTTTAACATCCATGGTCTTTATCTCTTCCTTTGGCCAGCTTATTATTCCTGCAGGGTATCTGATTAATGGCAAGGCATAGCTGTTTATCGCACGGATCTTGTTCTTGCCGTTGAGCTGGCTTCTCAGGACTTGCCTTACTCGTTGGAGGTATTTGGCCGTGGCTCCTTTCCTTGTGACCTCATCGAGGCTGCCATTTGCTTGTGGTATTCCCAGGTACTTGTAACTGTCCTCAATGTCTGCTATTGTTCCCTCTGGGAGTGAGACCCCTTCTGTGTGGATGACCTTCCCTCTCTGTGTAACCATCCGACCACACTTCTCTAGTCCGAATGACATCCCAATGTCAGTGCTGTAGATCCTGGTGGTGTGGATCAGTGAGTCGATGTCTCGTTTGCTCTTAGCGTACAGCTTGATGTCATCCATGTAGAGGAGGTGACTGATGGTGGCTCCATTCTTGAGTCGGTATCCGTAGCCAGTCTTGTTGATGACTTGGCTGAGGGGGTTCAGACCTATGCAGAACAGCAGTGGGGACAGAGCGTCTCCTTGGTATATGCCACATTTGATGGACACTTGTGCAATTGGCTTGTAGTTGGCTTCAAGGGTGGTTTTCCACATCCCCATCGAGGCTGCAATGAAGGCTCTTAGAGTCCTGTTGATGTTGTACATCTCTAAGCATTCAATGATCCAAGTGTGTGGCATTGAGTCATAGGCTTTCTTGTAATCAATCCAAGCCGTGCACAGGTTGGTGTGTCGGGTTTTGCAGTCTCGGGCGACTGTTTGGTCTACCAGGAGTTGGTGTTTGGCTCCTCTGGTATTTATGCCGATGCCCTTCTGTGCTGTACTCATGTATTTATCCACGTGCCCACTTATCTTAGCTGCTATGATGCCTGACATGAGCTTCCATGTTGTAGAGAGACAGGTTATTGGCCGATAGTTGGATGGGACCGAACCCTTTGAGGGATCCTTCTGGATCAGGATTGTGCGCCCTTCAGTTAACCATTCAGGGTGAGTCCCACTTTGTAGCAGCTGGTTCATTTGAGCTGCCAGTCGCTCATGGAGGGCAGTGAGTTTCTTTAGCCAGTAGGCATGGATCATGTCAGGACCTGGTGCTGTCCAGTTTTTCATACCTGAGACTCTTTCTTGGACATCTGCCACTGTGATAGTTACTGGGGCTTGCTCAGGGAGGTTGCTGTGGTCATCTCGTAGAGAGATTAGCCACTGTGCATTGCTGTTGTGGGTCGCCTCCCTTTCCCATATGCCTTTCCAGTACTGTTGGGTCTCCAGCCTTGGTGGGTCTGCTCTGTTGTTATTACCCTGCCATTGAGAGTACACTTTAGCTGGTTGGGTGGAGAAGAGCCGGTTAATCCTCCTGGCTTCATTTTCTCTCGTGTACCTCTTTAGGCGACTGGCCAAGGCTTGGAGCCTTTGTTTGGCAGTTTCGAGCGCTTCAGGTATGGGCATCTGGCTGTACCGCTTGGGTACTGGTCTTTTGATTGCACCTCTTTGGAGTTCTGACAATTGGCTCACTTCCCTCCTTGTTACCTTGATTTTAGCCTCTAACCGTCTTTTCCATGGTGGGTATTGAATCTCATGGTTGCTCCTATAGCCGAGCATCTCAAGGATCACTGATGCTGAGTTGTACACCAGCTCATTGGTTTCCGTTATGGTGTTGGTAGGGATCGTTCTCAATGCTGCATTCACATCTTCAATGAGACTTTCTGATGGTACTTCACTCAGCCGTTGTAATTGGCATCGGGATTGCCTGGTGTTCATTCGGGCCACGATCCTACCTCTCAGGTCAGTTGCTGCCTCGTTCAGCTGTGATGGTTCGTTCATTATTGGGGCTGCATACCCAATCTGCGGGTGGGGAGTTGAAGCTAACTCCCCTCTGACCTGGCGTCCTGGCTCCCCCTTGCCGTAGCATTTGTGTTGTACCTCGTCTATCTCAAGTTGTGACAGCATTTGCCGTTTGCGGATGTTGGAACACTGAGCTACTAGTTGTTTGGCAGTTAGTGTTGAATGGGGATGTCGACGTAACCATTCCTCCCGCATTCTTTGCATGTAACCCCTCTGACTAGGGTTACTTGAGTAGTAGCATTCCAACAGATCCAAGTTTTCACCTCTCGCCCAATTCCGTCTTGTTCCAGTAACCCATTTTTCGTGAAGGTGCCCTGGTTCCCCAGCACCTGACGCAGACCTTGTTTGGCCGGGCGACGTCTGAGCCGGCATGGCGTGTATTCCTTTATCACTCATCATGAGGTAGGCAGTAGCGCGAAGGATCTTGCCTAAGGACCCACACTGGATATCTCAACCAAGCGACCCGGCCTGGATTCGAACCCCGGTCTCCCGGGTGAAGGTCGGGTGACTTACCCATTGAGCTACCCAGCCGCTATATATATATATATATATATATATATATATATATATATATATATATATATATATATATATATATATATATATATATAATTCTGATCATATTTGATTATATATGTTCCAAGTTGATTCTAATTACCAACTTGGTTCTAATACCCAACTCGGTTCTAGGTTCTAATAACCGACTCGGTTCTAATGACCAACTTGGTTCTAGGTTCTAATAACCGGTTTGGTTCCAATAACTGACATGGTTCTAATAGGTTCTAATAACTGACTCGGTTCTAATCAGAAACTGGTTGAATCCCTTTAAATCTGAACCTGCCAGGAGTATGAATAGTTTTGAGCTTAACTGTATTCCTTTGTGGTTACATCAGTGTTATTAGATAGTTACTAGTCATTCAGAACCGGACTGTTCTACCTGTGGAGAACGTGGTTCCAGGGACTCCATCTGTTCTCCATGCTGATTGGCTCATTGCTCCAGATGAACAGATAAAGCTGACTGGTTGTTTGGGTTTTCTTTGACAAAGTTTCTTCTCATCATGGAGCTAAAATGATCCTTTAATTCTGATCTTTGCTTTTCAGTCACTGAGAGCTATTAGCTGAATATTTGACTATTTATAGGGAGTAATTTTCTGTTGTTGTGTTTAGGGGTCAGGATGGGAGGTGATGCATCAGCTGAAGCCACAGGTTAAGCTTCATCTCATTAAAGCCATGGAGAGCAGGAAGTGGACACATTTAGACGTGTCCAGACTTTGAGAAAGAGATTAGCTTGATGCAAACCTTTAAAACTGCCATCACAGTGGAAGTTTTTGACATAATTCATCCACCAGTGGCGCCCCCTGGAGGATGGTGGGTATGAAATGAAGCATTGAGTCCTTTGGCTCCTGATTCTGTTTTAAATAGTTCTAAGAATTATTTCAGTTCAAGACATCAGCTGCAGAAATGAAACAGTGTGGGACCTAAAACTGAGCCCTGTGGAGCTCCATAGTTTCAGTTGTTCCACTGTCCGATCTGGTCCAGTAAAATGATCAGAACCTGATCTGTAATAAAGGTTTGTCCAGATTACATCTGGTTTAAAGTCTTCAGTTTCAGTGCTACGACTGGCTCTAAAATCAGATGGTGATTCTAATGGAAGATCTTCTTCATAATAGTTGAGAATATTTGGACTAGGGCTGTCATGTCTGATCTGTTCTAACGGATCAATCAGAACCAAACGCTTCTCACCAACCAACCAGAGCTCTGAACATTCAGGTCAACCAGATCCAGGTTATAGGAAAGTCACTGAGAACCTAATCAGGAACCTTCAGAGACTCGTGGACACTAAATCAGATCTGAGGTCAACAGAAGAAGAACAGATGTTGGTCTGGACTGTAGGTTCTGGACTGTAGGTTCTGGTCCAACAGCTGTTGGTCCGGACCAACAGTTGGGTTCTGCAGAATAACAAACATGTTGAATAAAATGTTCAGATGATAAAAATGACTGAAGGTGTGGAAATTAAAAACAGAGAAATCAGAGATGTTTGGGTCGTCTGTGTGGAACATTAATGTACAGGAGAACTGGTACCAGGTGGTTCTGATATGGAGTTTGGACCAGCTCCATGTTTGGTTCAGACAGAACCGACCAGAAGACTCTGAGAGAACCAGAACCACAGGTATCTGGCTCAGTTTTCCTGGCAGATTTCTAGACGGTTCTTGTTGTTTTATTGGTTAATTACATCCAGTTCTGAAGTGTTTAGGTTGAATGTGGGCCAGACTCGGACAGAACTGTTCTGGTATCAATCAGACTGATGCTGAGTCATGTCTGAATCCCGTCTGGTGCCAAGGATCCCTGGGAATGGGTCCAGCTTTCCTTTATGGAAGAACCGGGTCGGGCTTTTAGTCAAATGAAGGCGCAGAGAGAGAGAGAGAGAGACGGGAAGTGACATCAGAGAGAATCAGCTGACCATCACAAACGCAGTTTGATCAGTGTGACCTGTGACCCCCCGGGTTTGTTTAGGTCAAAGGAGCAAACGGGAGAGGAGGAAGAGGAAAGGAGGAAGAGGAAGGAAGAGGAGGTTTAGTTTGACACATCCATCAGTCAGAATGTCGTCATGGTGATGGAAGAGCTATCCTACGTCACCATGGCAACAGAGACAGACAGGTGTCTCATCTGCAGAGCAGCTCTTCAGGCTCTGCTTTGATCGATCCTCCTGTCGGGTCAGAACCAGCGTTCAGTCAGTTTGGCATACACCGTCAGAATAGCAAACCGGAAGTCAGCTTGGCTCCTTTGTCAAAGCAGACTACCGATGTTTGTTGTGCAATTAAAGCGCGATATAACGCACAAAAACTCGCAGTCGGAGGTAAACTGAAGTGATAGTTAAATTGCTTTAAAACACAGAAAGCGTCGCTCTCTCAGTTCGCTACGTCACTCAACCTAGCAAACAGATAAAAGAATGTGTAAAGCGGTAACCTTCAAAATAAAAGCTTTTTCATCAATATAACATACTTACAAGCGTGTACTTCGAATTGGGGGTTTTATTTAGCAAGTATCAGTTATTGTTCAGTTGTTTTGTTGCAGGACTTTGGCGCCTTTTCTCTAGGGACTCCTCAAACTAGCCCAAACTGACTGGCCCTGGTAACCAACCATTCTGTAAACATTGCTATTTTGGTTCAGTGAGATACACTGCGTATGTTGGTTCAGTGCGACACCCATGAAAACCGCAAGCCCCTTCACAAACATTGGTACGCTGTTTTGATAGAGTAACCTAGTAGTCTTCCATATGCTGTTCTGCTGAGTTCTGACCCATTTCCAGGTCAAATGTTCTGGCTTGTTATGGGTTAGGGTTGGTCAGGTTCTAACTATGTTTCCTGCTGCTTCTGTTCTCCACAGAACCAGTTCCACCTGCAGATGGTAACGGGGCTTCCAGAGTCCGCGCTGTCTGATCTGTTGCTGACGGTTCTGCAGCGGTCCGGTTGGAGGGAGGGGACAGTGGTTCTGTGCCGAGGCTGGGAGGAGGCGGGGGGCCTCCTGCGATTTCTGGACTCGTGGGATGGTTTGGGGGGGGTTACCTGGCACCTGCAGGCCCTGCTGAACCTGACCCAGTCCGCACACGACGACACTCAGATCCACGACTTCCTGTCCCGACATTTCAAACAGAACCAGCCCCCACCTGCGTCGGTGCTGCTGTTTGGAGCAGACCCGCAGTGTGCAGCGGCGGTGCTGCGCAGCGCCCAGGACCTCGGGCTCACCCTACCCATGGTGCACTGGGTTCTGGGCCAACCGCTCAGCCCTGACGTGCTGCACACCATCGGCCTGCCGCTCGGCCTGCTGGCCTACGGGGAAGTGGACCGGAAACCCCTCGACTTCTACATCAAAGACGCCCTGCAGCTCATCACCAGAGCTGTTGCTGCCGCGACCGCGGTGAGACCGGACCTGGCTCTGAGCCAGAACACGGTGAGCTGCTACGACACACCAGAAGCACCAACATCGGGGCGGTACCTGTCCAGGTGAGACACCATGTGTCAGAGACTGAAGGGTTGGGGGTCGGTCCAGATGGACCCGGGTCAGTTTCCTAACAGGATTCAGGTCAGTTCAGTTCAATTCAATTCATTTATACAGCACCAATTCAAAACAAATATCTCGAGGAACATTCCAATTGGTCCCAGTTATCAACCGGTTCAGCAGCTCAATTAATTATTCAAAGTAGTTCAGAAAGTTTTTAAGGAAACCCAGCAGAGCGTCGAATCGTTGACTTGCAGCATTCACTCCTCCTGACCAGCAGGGGGAGACCACATGGCATTGTGTCGTTGACTTTACAGCAATCCCTCATAGCGAGCATGCATGTAGCGACAGTGGAGAAGAAAAACTCCCCTTTAACAGGAAGAAACCTCCAGCAGAACCAGAACCAGGCTCAGTACCAGCGGCCATCTGCCACGACCGACTGGAGGTTGGAGAAGACGGAGCAGAGACAGAGAGAAGAACAGAAGCACTGACCCAGGAGTACTTTTTATTAGAGAGAAGTAAAAAGTTAACATCCGTAGAGGGAGAACAACTAGTTGATGGCAGCATTATCTCAGCTGAAGATGAAATAACAGCAAATAATGCAAATTGGATAGTAGGAGAAGAAAGTGAGGAAAATTGGTCAGGTTGTCCTCCAGCAGCCTCTGGCAGCAGAGCTACAGAAACAGCTCAGGGTGACCTCAGCCAGTCTATTAGCTTCATCAGAGAGGAAGCTTTCAGCCTGGTCTAGAAAGCAGACAGGGCGTCAGCCTCACGGACTGAAACTGGGAGCTGGTTCCTCAGGAGAGGAGCCTGAGGACTGGAGGATCTGCCTCCCAGTCTCCTCCTAGAGCCTCCAGGAACCAGCAGGAAACCTGCAGGCTGAGAGCGAAGGGCTCTGGTAGGAACATCTGGACCAATGAAGTCTGTTGTGAATCGGTACTCAATCAAGAATTGAAACTGAATCACATGAAAATGTAACAGAATTATTGCTTTTGCAGCCAGAAGTATTTTTACAAGGTAATCGGCTTCGCTCTGAAAGTCCCTCATATCCTTAATGAGTGTCTTAATGCCAAGAAAATGTCAGGAAGAATAGTCCAGACTAATCTGCAGAGTTTATTACCCTGAGGAGTTAAGCAGACAGAAATCCTGAAGAGGCTATGAGGATAAAACGCAATGGTTTCAGTGACAGGATATTTTTATAAACTGGAATTATGTTTGTTTAATTTGCGTTTTAAGGGAAACAGTTTTGGGTGTGATGCTTGGTTGGCTCTTTTCTCACTATCCTCCCTACAACCTTCCACAAGAAAGTTCTGCCTGTCATTGCATCTGATCTGATTCAAATAGTAAACTCTTCTGTCTCATCAAGTGTTTTCCCCCAGGCTCTAAAAACAGCAGTTATCAAACCACTGTTACAAAAGAACAATCTGGATAAATCACTACTGCAGAATTATAGGCCAATCTCTAACCGTCCATTCATCAGCAAAACTACTGAATAAGCTGTGTTTCAACAGTTAAGCAGCTTCTTAACAATGACAAACCACTTTGATGTCTTTCAGTCCGGTTTCCGTGCTCACCACAGCACTGAGACTGCCCTCGTCAAAGTGTTCAATGACATCCACACAAATCCAGACTGTGGAAGAACCACAGTGTTGGTTCTGTGGGACCTCAGCGCAGCATTTAACTCTGTTGACCAGGAGATATTATTGAAGCGACTGGAGAGCTGGGTCCGACTCTCTGGAACGGTACTCAGTTGGTTCGAATCCCACCTAAAGAACAGGGATTTCTTTGTCTCAATAGGCAACTTCTCATCGGAGTGGACAGAAGTCACATGTGGAGTACCCCAAGGTTCAATCCTGGGACCGCTCCTATTTAATATCTACATGCTCCCACTCGCTCAGAATATAGGAAGTAATAAGATCAGTTACCACAACTATGCAGATGATACACAGCTCTATATCACGATGTCACCAGGTGAACCCATCCAAGCACTGAACAGATGCTTAGAACAAATCAATGCGTGGAGGTGCCAAACTTTCTCCAGCTGAACAGAAACAAAACTGAAGTTATCATCTTTGGACCTAAAGAGGAACGATCTAGAGTCAGCGCGCAGCTTCAGTTATTACAGCTAATAACTAGTGATCGGGCCCGAAATCTGGGTGTAGTGATGAACTCGGACCTGAACCTTCAGAGACACATAAAGACAGTAACAAAGTCAGCCTTCTATCACCTGAAGAACATTTCCAGGATCAAAGGACTAATGTCTCAACAAGATCTAGAGAAACTCATCCATGCATTTATCTTTAGTTGCATTGATTACTGCAACAGTGTCTTCACAGGTCTGCCTAAAGAGTCAACCAGACAGCTGCAGCTGATCCAGAACGCTGCTGCTGGCGTTCTCAGTAAGACCAGGAAGATAGAGCACATCAGCCCAGTTCTAAAGTCCTTCCACTGGCTCCCTGGAGCTCAGAGAATAGACTTTAAAATATTTCTATTAGTTTATAAATCACTGAACGGCTTAGAACCACAATACATTAAAGGCCTGTTGTCATCGTATCAACCTTCCAGACCACTCAGGTCTTCTGGTTCTGGTCTGCTCTGCATCCCCAGAACCAAACATGGAGAAGCAGCTTTCAGTTTTTATGCACCGTTAATCTGGAACAAACTTCCAGAAAACTGCAAAAGAGCTGAAAGACTGAGTTCCTTTAAATCAAGGCTAAAACCCACCTGTTTGGAGCTGCCTTTGATTAGTAGTAAGTGGAACATTGATTAACATTTCCAAATTATATTTGCTTGATGATCTTTCTGATTTTGATGCATTGATATTTGCTCGATGTTTTTGAGGATTCTGCTGTATACCTGATTGATGTTTTTATGATGTAAAGCACTTTGAACTGCCTTGCTGCTGAAATGTTCTGTACAAATAAACTTGATGAGAAACTTGATTTGGTGGCTTCATTAAAACTAATCTCAGTTTGCTGGATTTCTTCTTTTTGATCAAACTACAGACTGATTTTCTTGTCCTGCAGGTTCTTGGCCAACGCCTCCTTCTCTGGACTCACAGGTTCAGTCCGAGTTGACCAGAACTGGTCTCTGGTCCTGACCTCACAGCGGTTCCACATCTGGAGCCTGCGGCGGGATGCACTGGGGCAGCCTGCGTGGGTGACGGTGGGCAGCTGGGAGGGGGGCCAGCTGCAGGTGGAGGACCAGGAGATGTGGCAGGGACATAAACCTCGGCACCGGACAGAGGGGTTCAGCGGGAGGAGCGGGGGGCGCTGGAGGCCCGGGATCCCTGTGGCAGGGACTCGGGTCCGGGTGGTGACCCTGGTGGAGCATCCCTTCGTGTTCACTCGGGACGTGGACGATGATGCCAGCTGCCCTGCAGGTCAGTTCTGTCTGGACGCTGGCACCAACAGCTCAGAGAGTCTGGAGCGGTACTTCAGGGAGGTGGCGGCTGGGAACGGCAGCTCGCTGCCTCTGGAGTACAGGAAGTGTTGCTATGGTTACTGCATTGACCTGTTAGAGAAGCTGGCTGAGGACCTGGGCTTCGACTTTGACCTTTATATTGTCGGAGACGGAAAGTACGGAGCGTGGAAGGGGGCCCGCTGGACAGGGCTGGTGGGGGATCTCCTGAATGGGCTGGCAGACATGGCCGTCACCTCCTTCAGCATCAACTCCGCCCGCAGCCGTGTGATTGACTTCACCTCACCCTTCTTCTCCACCAGTTTGGGCATCCTGGTGCGTAGCAAGGACACGGCAGCTCCCATCGGGGCCTTCATGTGGCCCCTGCACTGGTCCATGTGGGTGGGCATCTTCCTGGCCCTCCACATCACAGCGCTCTTCCTCACCCTGTACGAGTGGAAAAGCCCGTTTGGGATGACGCCTCATGGTCGCAACCGGGTGAGGGTGTTCTCCTATTCTTCAGCTCTAAATCTGTGCTACGCCATCCTGTTTGGGCGCACAGTGTCCTCCAAGACACCTAAGTGCTGGACAGGCCGCTTTCTGATGAACCTGTGGGCGATCTTCTGTCTGCTGGTGCTTTCCAGCTACACCGCTAACCTGGCAGCTGTTATGGTGGGTGAGAAGACCTTTGAGGAGCTCTCAGGGATCCATGATGCCAAGGTGAGAGAGCTAAAGCACCCTCTACAGGCTTCAGTGTGTCTGCTGTTTATTGTCTAGACCACAGGAAACCTGCAGGGAAGAATCAGGGACCCGTTTATTCAGAACCAGAACTGGATGAATTGGATTGATTGGACTAGTCAGTTAATTCCCAGCTTTGTGTTTGATGATGAAGGTGATCTGATAATTGAGTATTTCAGTTTGGATTAGATCTGAAGACTCTTTTTCATTCACTCTACTCCACTGGTTCTGCTCTGGAACAATGGCAGATTAAATTTGTTCTGTGGATCACCTGCTCTGCTCTAATTATGCTTTAATTCAGCTGCTGGCTGAAGCATGAAACACGCTGCTGAGTGTTTGTTCAGCCGGGGCTGCTAGGAGCTCAGAGGGCTTTAATTGGACGTCCATCTGTGTGAGACGAGCTTTTATCTTTTAATGTGCAGAGGCTGAAGTGCCGCGGCTCAATGTTTTCCACTCTTTTCTCAAACCTTTCCAGGCTGGGTTCAGGTCTGCAGCACATTGGTTGGTTTTCAGCTGTTTAAAGGGACGCTGATGAATGTGGACATCTTCTGTCTTCATCACATTTAGTTAGAAACAGACCCGAGAAAGCCACTTTAACCAAAACTGAAATAAGTTCACATGGCCCATTAGAGAAGAAGTGTTGGACTCATGATAGGACTAAGGCAGTCCCATATTAAGCAGGTTTCTAGGATTTCCTTCTTTCATCTCTGGAATATTGCCAAAACTAGAAACATCCTGTCCGGGAGTGATGCTGAAAAACTAGTCCATGCATTTATTCCTTCAAGGCTGGACAACTGCAACTCTTTACTATCAGGAGGATGCAGTTAGAAGTCTTCAGCTCCATCATCCATCAGAGACCTGATTGGTCCAGATGTTCCTACCAGAACAACCTCTAGGAACTGCTGGTTCCTGGGGGTTCTGGAAGTAGACTGGGAGGCAGATCCTTTAGTTATCAGGCTCCTCTCCTGTGGAACCAGCTCCCAGTTTCAGTCTGTCAGGCAGACACCCCGTCTGGCCCTGTTTGGTCATAATAGCTATTCATAAGCACCCAAGGGTGCTTATTAATGAAACTGATTGAATTGTGATTAAAGTACCAAGTTGGGACACCACCTTAGAACACCCTACATGCTACTCCTGTATGAGGGATTGCTGCAAAGTCAGCAACTCAACATAAGCAATTGTCTACTGTCGCCCCCTGCTGATCCAGGAGGAGTAAATGCTGCAGGTCAATGACTCAATGCTCTGCTGGGCTTCCTTAGATAGAAACTTTTTTAATTAATTTGAATAATGAGCTGAATTTGATGCATTGATAACTGGAAATGAATGGAACTGACCTCATGGAGGTCTCTGAGATGACATGAAAACTTGTAGACCTCATGTTCTCTCTCTGAACATCACTGGGTCGGCATGAGGACGAAGACCGTTCCCAGGACTGACAGCAGCCAAGCAGCTCAGCTCATTCAGGTTTCAGTCAAGTCTTTAGGTTTGTTGTAAATGACACAATTTAATTTAAAGCTGCTGAGATGTGGATCTTCATGTCTTTCATATCTCTATGTTCTCTTTAAGTGACTCATTTTGTTTACACAGACGGAAGCTTGTTTTTAAAGATTAGGGTGAAAGTCAGATCTGTGTTTTCTCACCTGGTACGATGTACAACTTAGTATTCCCTTTAAACAGCATCATCTCTGCCTCAGAACAGATTTCCTTTCTTCTTTCTTCTCTTCATGTTTATTCTTCATTGGTATATCCAGTTGCACCATCCATCTCAGGGCTTCCGCTTTGGGACGGTGAGAGAGAGCAGCGCTGAAGATTACATGAAGAAGAGCTTCCCCGAAATGCACGAATACATGAGGCGCTTCAACGAACCGACGACGCCTGAAGGTGTCGCCACCCTAAAGTAAGAGTCCAGAGTCCAACAGGTGATTCCACTCTGGTTCTGACAGATCCGAGGTTCTGTTGCAGATGAAATGGAACCTCCTTTGCATGGTTCTGGTTCTCAAACAGACACTTCTAATGATCAGAATATCTATAGTAACCTGAACTAACCATGTCCCTCTGTACTGAAGGACAGATCCTCCTCAGCTCGATGCCTTCATCATGGACAAAGCCCTGCTGGACTACGAAGTTTCCATCGATGCCGACTGTAAACTGGCAACTGTTGGGAAACCCTTCGCCATCGAAGGTCAGTGTCTCAGTTTCATGGTTCTGTCTCTGTGAGGTTTAAAGGACGGTCCAGTTTCATGGTTCTGTCTCTGAGGTGTAGAGAACGGTCCAGTTTCATGGTTCTGTCTCTGTTAGGTTTAGAGGATGGTCCAGTTTCATGGTTCTGTCTCTGAGGTGTAGAGGATGGTCCAGTTTCATGGTTCTGTCTCTGAGGTGTAGAGAACGGTCCAGTTTCATGGTTCTGTCTCTGAGGTGTAGAGAACGGTCCAGTTTCATGGTTCTGTTTCTGAGGTTTAGAGGACGGTCCAGTTTCATGGTTCTGTTTCTGAGGTGTAGAGGATGGTCCAGTTCCATGGTTCTGTGTCTTTTATGTGTAGAGAACGGTCCAGTTTCATGGTTCTGTTTCTGAGGTGTAGAGGATGGTCCAGTTCCGTGGTTCTGTTTCTGAGGTGTAGAGGACGGTCCAGTTCTGTGGTTCTGTTTCTGAGGTGTAGAGGACGGTCCAGTTTCATGGTTCTGTTTCTGTGAGGTTTAAAGGACGGTCCAGTTTCATGGTTCTGTTTCTGAGGTGTATAGGATGGTCCAGTTTCATGGTTCTGTGTCTGAGGTGAAGAGGACGGTCCAGTTCCATGGTTCTGTCTCTTTTAGATGTAGAGGACGGTCCAGTTTCATGGTTCTGTTTCTGAGGTGTAGAGGATGGTCCAGTTCCATGGTTCTGTCTCTTTTAGATGTAGAGGACGGTCCAGTTTCATGGTTCTGTTTCTGAGGTGTAGAGGACGGTCCAGTTTCATGGTTCTATCTCTGTGAGGTGTAGAGGACGGTCCAGTTTCATGGTTCTGTTTCTGAGGTGTAGAGGACGGTCCAGTTTCATGATTCTGTCTGTTTCTGAGGTGTAGAGGACGGTCCAGTTTCATGGTTCTGTTTCTGAGGTGTAGAGGACGGTCCAGTTTCATGATTCTGTCTGTTTCTGAGGTGTAGAGGACGGTCCAGTTTCATGGTTCTGTTTCTGAGGTGTAGAGGACGGTCCAGTTCCATGGTTCTGTCTCTTTTAGGTGTAGAGGACGGTCCAGTTTCATGGTTCTGTCTCTTTTAGGTGTAGAGAATGGTCCAGTTTCATGGTTCTGTCTCAGAGGTGTAGAGGACGGTCCAGTTTCATGGTTCTGTCTCTGAGGTGTAGAGGACGGTCCAGTTCCATGGTTCTGTTTCTGAGGTGTAGAGAACGGTCCAGTTCCATGGTTCTGTCTCTTTTAGGTGTAGAGGACGGTCCAGTTTCATGGTTCTGTCTCTTTTAGGTGTAGAGAATGGTCCAGTTTCATGGTTCTGTCTCTTTTAGATGTAGAGGACGGTCCAGTTCCATGGTTCTGTTTCTGAGGTGTAGAGGACGGTCCAGTTCCGTGGTTCTGTCTCTTTTAGGTGTAGAGGACGGTCCAGTTTCATGGTTCTGTTTCTGAGGTGTAGAGGACGGTCCAGTTCCATGGTTCTGTTTCTGAGGTGTAGAGGACGGTCCAGTTTCATGGTTCTGTCTCTTTTAGATGTAGAGGACGGTCCAGTTCCATGGTTCTGTATCTGTGAGGTGTAGAGGACGGTCCAGTTCCATGGTTCTGTTTCTGAGGTGTAGAGGACGGTCCAGTTCCATGGTTCTGTTTCTGAGGTGTAGAGGACGGTCCAGTTCCGTGGTTCTGTCTCTTTTAGGTGTAGAGGACGGTCCAGTTCCATGGTTCTGTTTCTGAGGTGTAGAGGACGGTCCAGTTACATGGTTCTGTCTCTGAGGTGTAGAGGACGGTCCAATTTCATGGTTCTGTTTCTGAGGTGTAGAGGACGGTCCAGTTTCATGGTTCTGTTTCTGAGGTGTAGAGGACGGTCCAGTTCCATGGTTCTGTCTCTTTTACATGTAGAGGACGGTCCAGTTACATGGTTCTGTTTCTGAGGTGCAGAGGACGGTCCAGTTTCATGGTTCTGTTTCTGAGGTGTAGAGGACGGTCCAGTTCCATGGTTCTGTCTCTTTTACATGTAGAGGACGGTCCAGTTCCATCGTTCTGTGTCTTTTATGTGTAGAGGACGGTCCAGTTTCATGGTTCTGTTTCTGAGGTGTAGAGGATGGTCCAGTTCCATGGTTCTGTCTCTTTTACATGTAGAGGACGGTCCAGTTCCATGGTTCTGTTTCTGAGGTGTAGAGGATGGTCCAATTCCATGGTTCTGTCTCTTTTAGATGTAGAGGACGGTCCAGTTTCATGGTTCTGTTTCTGAGGTGTAGAGGACGGTCCAGTTTCATGGTTCTGTTTCTGTGAGGTTTAAAGGACGGTCCAGTTTCATGGTTCTGTCTCTTTTAGATGTAGAGGACGGTCCAGTTCCATGGTTCTGTTTCTTTTAGGTGTAGAGGACGGTCCAGTTCCATGGTTCTGTCTCTGTGAGGTTTAAAGGACGGTCCAGTTACATGGTTCTGTCTCTGAGGTGTAGAGGACGGTCCAGTTTCATGGTTCTGTTTCTGTGAGGTTTAAAGGACGGTCCAGTTTCATGGTTCTGTCTCTTTTAGACGTAGAGGACGGTCCAGTTCCATGGTTCTGTCTCTTTTAGGTGTAGAGGACGGTCCAGTTCCATGGTTCTGTCTCTTTTAGGTGTAGAGGACGGTCCAGTTTCATGGTTCTGTCTCAGAGGTGTAGAGGACGGTCCAGTTTCATGGTTCTGTCTCTGAGGTGTAGAGGACGGTCCAGTTCCATGGTTCTGTTTCTGAGGTGTAGAGGACGGTCCAGTTCCATGGTTCTGTCTCTTTTATGTGTAGAGGACGGTCCAGTTCCATGGTTCTGTTTCTGAGGTGTAGAGGACGGTCCAGTTCCATGGTTCTGTCTCTTTTAGGTGTAGTGGACGGTCCAGTTTCATGGTTCTGTCTCTTTTAGGTGTAGAGAACGGTCCAGTTCCATGGTTCTGTTTCTGAGGTGTAAAGGACGGTCCAGTTTCATGGTTCTGTCTCTTTTAGGTGTAGAGGACGGTCCAGTTCCATGGTTCTGTCTCTTTTAGGTGTAGAGGACGGTCCAGTTCCATGGTTCTGTTTCTGAGGTGTAGAGGATGGTCCAGTTTCGTGCTTCTGTTTCTGAGGTGTAGAGGACGGTCCAGTTTCATGGTTCTGTCTCTTTTAGGTGTAGAGGACGGTCCAGTTCCATGGTTCTGTCTCTTTTAGGTGTAGAGGACGGTCCAGTTCCATGGTTCTGTCTCTTTTAGGTGTAGAGGACAGTCCAATTCCATGGTTCTGTTTCTGAGGTGTAGAGGATGGTCCAGTTTCGTGCTTCTGTTTCTGAGGTGTAGAGGACGGTCCAGTTTCATGGTTCTGTCTCTTTTAGGTGTAGAGGACGGTCCAGTTCCATGGTTCTGTCTCTTTTAGGTGTAGAGGACGGTCCAATTCCATGGTTCTGTTTCTGAGGTGTAGAGGACGGTCCAGTTTCATGGTTCTGTCTCTGTTAGGTTTAGAGGATGGTCCAGTTTCATGGTTCTGTTTCTGAGGTGTAGAGGACGGTCCAGTTTCATGGTTCTGTTTCTGAGGTTTAGAGGATGGTCCAGTTTCATGGTTCTGTTTCTGAGGTGTAGAGGACGGTCCAGTTTCATGGTTCTGTTTCTGAGGTTTAGAGGATGGTCCAGTTTCATGGTTCTGTTTCTGAGGTGTAGAGGACGGTCCAGTTTCATGGTTCTGTCTCTGAGGTGTAGAGGACGGTCCAGTTTCATGGTTCTGTTTCTGAGGTTTAGAGGACGGTCCAGTTTCATGGTTCTGTCTCTGTTAGGTTTAGAGGATGGTCCAGTTTCATGGTTCTGTCTCTGTTAGGTTTAGAGGACGGTCCAGTTTCATGGTTCTGTTTCTGTTAGGTTTAGAGGATGGTCCAGTTTCATGGTTCTGTCTCTGTTAGGTTTAGAGGATGGTCCAGTTTCATGGTTCTGTTTCTGAGGTGTAGAGGACGGTCCAGTTTCATGGTTCTGTTTCTGAGGTGTAGAGGACGGTCCAGTTTCATGGTTCTGTCTCTGTTAGGTTTAGAGGATGGTCCAGTTTCATGGTTCTGTTTCTGAGGTGTAGAGGACGGTCCAGTTTCATGGTTCTGTTTCTGAGGTGTAGAGGACGGTCCAGTGACGCAACAAGGTTTGGTGATGAGTTGAAGTCTACTTTTCTGCAGGATTGTCTAGAGCTCGCGGAGTCTCTACTGAATCGATAAATGGAACTGCAGGAAGTCCCCAATAAATCTAAATCTGTCCGTTCAGTTTTGGTTCTACAGTCATTCCACCATGGAACGGTTCCCACGACTCATTAAAAGTCCCAAAATAATGATGGAAACTGACCTATCCGTCTCTCACCGACAGGTTACGGTATCGGTCTCCCCCAGAACTCTCCTTTGAGCTCCAACATCTCCGAGTTCATCAGCAGGTACAAGTCAGATGGTTACATGGACCTGCTGCACGACAAGTGGTACAAAGTGGTTCCTTGTGGGAACCGAGTCTTCGCTGTGACAGAGGTCAGTCTGAGCGCACAATGACCATCCTCCCAGTGTCCTGACATGTCTGTGGAAACTTCCATGTGGTTCCACATGTTTATAGTGTCCGTTTATGGTTCCACATGTCTGTGTGATGCCTTCAGTGTCTCAGGTCTGTAGCTTCCAGTGGAGCCGGTCTTAAACTGTTACTGCCCCCTGCTGGTCACCATGACACACAGAGTCCCTCTGTGATGTGAAGAGTGAGACAGTCAAGAACAGCGCAGTGAACATGTGGTTCTGGTCTGCTCTGCATCTCCAGAACCAAACATAGAGAAGCAGCTTTCAGCATTTATGCTCCTCTAATCTGGAACAAACTCCCAGAAAACTGCAAAACAGCCGAAACACTGAGTTCCTTTAAATCAAGGCTAAAAACCCTCCTGCTTAGAGCTGCCTTTGAATAATGATAACTGGAACACTGATCAATATGTTTGATGTGTAGTAATGATTTTGATGATGGCATTTGACAAAATCAAATGTTTATTGTTTGTTTTACAGTTGTTTATGATGTTTTTCTGGTGTAAATCACTTTGAACTGCCTTGTTCTTGAAATTTGCTATAACACATCTGTATGTATCTGTATGTGTTTGTATCTCTTTTTAAATGTTCAATACACATTATGCATATTATGTAGATTCTTAGAAAAAGTGATCCGACTCAGTTGCACAGCCCTAGGATCGTGAGTCTGACATGCTTATTTCTAATAATTGCACAGTATTTTCTGCTAGTTATGTACAGTGTATTATTATTATTATTATATTATTATTATTATTATTATATTATTATTATTATTATTGTTAATCTTGTTTTTTAAAGATTGTTTTTTACACTTACAAACTTTTTGTGTCAAACTTTATATCTGTTGCTGCTGTTACACCTGAATTTCCCCTTTGTGGGACAATAAAGGCTGTTTCTATTCTGTTCTACTCTACATAAACTTGACTGGAACATGTGAAAACACTGCCCCCTGCAGGCTGACTCAGGAACTACACTTCTCTCTGTGTCAGACTCTGCAGATGGGCATCAGTCACTTCTCAGGACTCTTTTTGTTGCTGTGCGTCGGAGTGGGCGGAGCTCTGCTGACCCTCGCAGGTGAACACGGATTTTATCGACTCGTGCTGCCGCACATCCGCCGCCGACAGAACCTGAAATACTGGCTGCACACCTCACAGGTGAGTTTGTCTGTTCCCTGCCGGTTCTCCAACTCAGTGTTCTCATCTCAGACCTGATCTTCACGTTCCTGATCAGAGAACTGAGTCTGACGTTTCTGTCCGACAGAAAATCCACCGAGCTCTGAACATGACCTATGAAGATGTGAAGAGGCAGCGAGCTGAGAAAGAGAAAAGGTTAGTCTGATTCCACCCAGCCTGGTTCCTGGTTCTGATAGAACCCACCCATCCCTGGGATGGATCTCTTTCGCTCAGAGGTGCTAAAAGGACATGTTGTTGTGCATCAACAGCTCAGTTGGGTCATTTACATTATATTTTAATCCTTCTGTCATATTCAACTAGTATGCATGATACCAGGTCCAGTTCCAAAATTCTGATGAGCTCGAAATGAAAACTGTAATAAACAGCTAATAAAAAGCATTTTTCTCCAGATTTTCAAAATGAGCTTTAAAATATCAAGAGTTGCTTCTTTCTCTTAATATTTTTGAAACTGCTATGAAAAAATGTTTTACTGAATTGGGTTTAAATTCAATTCAATTCAGTTTATTTCTATAGCGCCAATTCACAAGAAATGTCTAAATTTACAAAACATCATTTCAATTAAATCATCCATTCATTCCAGTTGAACCCAGTGATCAACCAGTTCAGCAGCGCAGTTTATTATTCAGTTTATTATTGTTCAGAAAGTTTCTAAGGAAACCCAGCAGAGCATCGAGTCGTTGCAGCGTTCACTCCTCCTGACCAGCAGGGGGCGACCGCAGGGTGTTGTGTTGTTGACTTTCCAGCAATCCCTCATAGCGAGCATGCATGTAGTGACAGTGGAGAGGAAAAACTCCCCTTTAACAGGAAGAAACCTCCAGCAGAACCAGAACCAGGCTCAGTACCAGCGGCCATCTGCCGCGACTGGCTGGAGGTTGGAGAAGACGGAGCAGAGACACAAGAAGAACAGGAGCACTGATGGAGGATTATTTTCAATAAATAAAGTTTTAAATATTTAATATCTGTCTTTTCCCTTTATATCTATTACTGATTTTATCTTTTTAACTTAATGATTTTTCTCTTGACTGAAACTGTTCATGGCAGCATTTTATTATGATAATGATATTAATACATACTTCAGAACTTTATCTCCATGTTTTTGTCTCAGTTTTAATCTGATCTGAGCTCAGCTTCAGGAGAACATCAAGGATCAGAAGATGAAAGCAGAAAATTCATCATTTTTATGTTCTGACCCACAATAAACAAGCATATTAGAATAAAATCTCCCTGTTTTCTGTTTCTGTTCAGTTGCAATCTGGAGAAGACCCAGGGTACCCTGGGCCCCCAGGGCCCCCCAGGGCCCCAAGCCTCCAGAGCTGCAGCCAAGTGGAACAATGAGACCAGTAAGGATTCTCCAGTGGCTGCAGATGCTCGAGACTTCAAGCGAGTTCACTTCAGTCTGGAGACCCTCAACACCCGCCGGCTGCTCGCTCGCCTTGCAGCCTCAGAAGCAAAGGGGGGCGGGGCTAAAGGTGCCAAGGAGGAGCCTGTGAAGCCAAGGGCGGGGCCAACCAGCAGGTTGTGTGAGAATGGAGGCCCAACAGCTTCATTGGCCAGTCTTGTGCTCTCTCTCCCCTCCTCTTCCTCTGCCAAACTCAGTGCCCCCCCCCCTGCTGCAGCCCCTCCCCTTTCGGTAGTGACCTCGCCCCCAGTATCTACGACCCCTCCCACACCGGCCCCGCCTCAGCCTGGAGAGCTGCAGGAGCTGCAGGAACAAATCGAGCAGATGAGGGAGAAGCTGAGGGTTGCATTGGCTCGCCGGGCTGAGATCCACACCACGCTAGCCAAGCCTGTTTCCACGGCAACAACCAACCCACCTCCAGTATCCATGACGACTACAGGGAACCCACCTGCCCCCTTACCCACCATCACCACGACAGCAAGCCTTTCTCCAAACAGGAAGAGTGTGACAACCATGACAGACCCCCCCCCACAAGGTGCTGTCCAAAGTCCCGCCCCTCCGTAGCAGACTGTCCAATCAACGGAGGTGACACAGTCACATGACTTCCTGTGGACAGGCATCTGGACTACGAGGAGAAGACAAATTGATTGATTTCATTTTCAAATGACAACATGGTCAAAACCAGAAAACAGCACAGAAACGTTGCCAGCACAGCGTCCATCCTAACATCGCTCAGTGGAGCCCCCTGGTGGTCTGCCACAGCTGCTGAGATCCACTTTTATTACATTCTGATTGCTTTGAAATTGGATGGATTGTTATTAACGTTTTCACTCCATTCAGACTTTGTTTAAACCTGTTCCTGTAGGAACCTTTGTGTTAATAAGAACCAGCTGTTTCAGGTAGAATGAGTTGTAAGAACCGAAGCATCAGCCCTGAGGAACTCCGCGTTTAACAAATTCTTTTTACATTTGATTGGTAAAAGTTTAAATATGCAAGCATAAAAACACATGTTACTGCAGAGATCAGAAGGATTTTTAATGTTTTTAGTCGGTGAGCCAATGGCGTTGGCTGAAGTTTGTTTAAATAAAATTTATGGTTGATTCTGGTGGTGTTTCTTTCACCTGTCTGACTGTTGAGTTGTTGACCTGTTGACTTGTCGACTTGTTGAGGCACCAATCTCCAGTTTCCTCTGGAATCCTGGAACTTTACGTGCAAACTTCAGGAAAGTCTTTGTGTTTCAACCACTGATGCTCGACAGCAGCATCATGATGAGTAAAGATCTTTCTGGTCATGAAAAGAAGGAAAAACAAATCGACAAAAAGAGATAAGTGATATCTCAAAACTCCAGGAACCTATCTTTTACATGTTTAGGTGATAAGCTAGTTTTTAAGAGCTTTAATTTAGATTTTCATGCTTTGTAATCTTCTCGTATTATTTTGATGTTTTTGCGTAGCTCTTGGTGAAAACAGCGGTTTGCGATTATGGTACAAGGAAATGCAAATTACTTCTGTAGGCAACACATCCAATCAGCAACCTTATTGGGGTCACATGACCCCCCCCCCACCATCTGCTGAGTGATAATCACCTGACTTACTGTTAAGCAAACAAGAATTAGTTTTCAAACCCCATGGAAAGGTCAGGGTGCAAAACCTCCGGAATCTGAAGCGCTTCTCAACATAAAACTAATGATGAGACAAACTTAAAGAGTTAAAGTTAGAAACTAGTTACAATCACTGAACCATCAGAAACATTCAGCAGAATCTAATATTATACTTTCAGCTGCTCAGTGATTTTCAACAGCATTCATCTGTTATACAGAAATGTTAAACCCTAAATGATGAAGCATAGAACTGATTTGTTTAACGTTCAGGTAACGGATGTTTTGGTTGCGTAAACACTGAATAATGCTGCAGGAGCAAGTTTTACTGTCAGCATGTCCAAAAAGAAGGTGAGACCTAACATCCCATAACTCTCCTTGGAATTGGTGAACTAATTCTTACATTTGTTTCCCCAAAAATACTCTTAAAACAACTTTAAAATATTCTTGAAGTTTTTTTAAAACACAAAATTTAAGAATGAACAAACTGTTCCAGAGAGACACAAAGAGCTCAGCTTTGAATGGTTACAGAAACGAGTTCATGATTATAACAGATCATTCAGAAACATGAACTCTCAGGTCCAACTTTATAGCTAAAACTCCATCAGGGAGATTTTCTGGAGCACTTCAGAAACATTAGAGATCAGGGGAAAACACAGCACTGGTTAGAAGAAGCAGATAGTGTTCATTTTTCATAAAATCATAAACAGACAAATGTCATCTTGAGGCACTTTACAAAAAAAAATCTATTCAATAATCCATATATTCCAGTTGATCCCAGTTATCAACCAGTTCAGCAGCTCAGTTTATTATTCAAAGTAGTTCAGAAAGTTTCTAAGGAAACCCAGCAGAGCATCCAGTCGTTGACCTGCAGCGTTCACTCCTCCTGACCAGCAGGGGGCGACCGCAGGGTGTTGTGTTGTTGACTTTACAGCAATCCCTCATAGCGAGCATGCATGTAGTGACAGTGGAGAGGAAAAACTCCCCTGTAACAGGAAGAAACCTCCAGCAGAACCAGAACCAGGCTCAGTACCAGCGGCCATCTGCCACGACCGACTGGAGGTTGGAGAAGACGGAGCAGAGACAGAGAGAAGAACAGATGGAGGATTATTTTTAGAAGTCCATGAAAGTAAAAAGTTAACAGCAGGAGAAGCCCTCCTCCAGGAAGGCATCACAGCCAAACGGAGAGCCAGACCAGGTGCACCTTCTATGGAGAGAAAATAACAGAAAACAAAAAGTTAACAGTTGAAATAACAGCAAATAAGATTGGAGAGTCATAGGAGAAGAAAGTGAGAAAAAGTGGCCCGTTTGTCCTCTCGTAGTCCAAGGCTATGGCAGCATAGCTACAGAAACAGCTCAGGATAACCTCAGCCAGTCTAAGCTTTATCAGAGAGGAAAGTTTTGGAAAAAAAGAGGCAAAGCAGCTACTTGCTACATCCTCCAAAGACTCAGTTCAGTTTATTTCTAAAGAACCAGTTCATGTTGTCTGAAGACCCTTTACAAGTCGTTCTATTGATCCTTGTTGTCAATCAATGCATCAAGTTCAGTTTGTTATTCAAATTAGTTAAAAAGTTTCTAAAGAAACCCAGCGGGTTGGATCGAGTTGTTGACTCCTTCTGGACCAGCAGGGGGCGACAGCAGACAATCACTGGCGTTGCGTCGATGACTTAAGTGTATTTGCTTGATGATTTTGATGCTTTGCTGTATTCTTGATGTTTTTTATGATGTGAAGCACTTTGAACTGCCTTGCTGCTGAAATGTGCTGTACAAATAAACTTGCCTTCCAGCAGTCTCTCATACCGACACGCATGTTCACCATGAAAACCTGTCATGTTAAATGTCATGTGAAGCTGATGCAGTTTATATGCGCAACATATCTTTCAGTTATATGTTTTATTCATGGGTTGATTAATAATAAGCGGGTCGGACCTACTGGTATCAACATCTTTTATTGTTAATTTAACGCTAAACTTAGGATAAAGTTAGAAGACGAGTTTTTTTGTGTGGTTTTTAACAGGTTACATTATGCAAAATTCACTTTTATAAATTTTTCTACTAAATTTTACTTTTCCTTTCACTAAACTTCAACAACCTTTACATCCTGATACAGGAGAGAACTGATGGACATGAACAACGTGTGGGGTGATCATCCAAAGGGATTCAGTGGAATTGACGACATGCTTGGTTTTTAAAAAAGGTGGTTTACCTGAAAAATGAGGAAACTGATGAATGTTCTCTGTGAAGGTGACCAGATTGACGTGGTTAAATGATGATGATTTCCTCCAAGTGTTTCATTTATTTAGAGAAATAATGCATCGATAGCTTGCAGCATTCACTCCTCCTGGACCAGCAGGGGGCGACAGCAGAAAATCGCTTGCCTTGTGTGGAGCAGAGACCTCTGGTGCAGTAACTGGACGTGAAGTTAATGTCTGAGCAGCCAGAGGAGCTTCGTCCTCCATCTGAAGCTGATCTCTGTTCAGCAAACATGAACTCTGACCTCCTGATGTTCAGAACTAAACAGCTGTGAGGCATTCACTGACCACTTCCAACATCCCAAAAAACACTGTTTTTACAGCAAATAAAGGATTCAGGCTTTACGTGACTGAAAACGCAATAAAAACAGACAATAATCATAAAACGGGATTTATTGAGCAGATATCAGACTGAATGGATTAATTCTCCAGTTGGGGTTGGGTCTGGGTTGATCAGTTCCTCTCCAGCCTTTCAGCCAGCTGGTTCTGGTTCATGCTCCTCAGGGTCTCCTCAGCGACCTCCTTGGCCCTCTCAGGGCGGTACTGCCAGATCATCAGATTGATGGTTTTGATGGTGTCTGCATTCTCCAACTGACTGACAGGGATGGGATTGGGTTGAAGAGTCAGGAGGTGCTGAAAGGTCTTCAGATCTCCAGATCTGAGATCGGTCAGGATCTTGAACAACTGCATGGACACATCTGCTGGGTCAGAGCTTGGACCTGGCGCTGCTGACAACAGAACGTGATTCGGACCAGAACCACCAACGGTGAATCAGTCTATATTTTGACTCTTACTCACCTGTCAGCCTAACTAGCTGACTCCAAACATCACAGCCAAAAAACCAACCAATCACAGGGTGCAACGCCACTTGGTGCGTCAGCTCCAGCATCACCATGGTAACATCGGGTGGCACCTGAACCTCGAATGATGGCAGGAAGTTGTCATAGTCGGTGAAGTTCAGGAACTTGGAGATCTAAAATGACGAGTTAGAGAAGGGTCAGGAGGAGCAGAGCTTAAACAAATGTGTCTAAGGAAAGGGGCGGAGCTAAGAGACTGGATGAAGCCCAGAGTGTGTCAGGTGTAACTGGGGCGGGGCTTGTATGTACCTTTGCAACCAAAGGATGACGGTGACGGGTGCTCCGGTCAGTTTGTACAACTGATTTGGGATCAGTTCACAGTCTGGAATTGCTTCCAGATATTCGGCTCCAGTCCGTTGTTTGAACTCCATCCACACCTGAACAACAAGATGCTCAGTTGAAAAGTCAGACCAGAAATTATCCAATTCATGTTTGGTATTTTCAAAAGATTATTTTCCTCTACTAAGATGTATACCCTCTAGCTGTCAGATTCAGTCCCATTAAAACTACACAGCAACAACCCAACCAACCCTCATCAATCCAACCAATCATCATCAGTCCAACTAACCCCAACCAATCATCACCAACTCAATCAACCCTCATCAACCAAACCACCCCTCACCCAATAAAACCTTCCACATCAGATGAAACCCAAGTTAACATTTGCCACAATGTGGTGGGGTGGGGGCAGTTTACCTGAGTGAGGCAGACATTCCTGGGCAGCAGCAGCACAAAGGTGGAGAAGCTGTAGGGCTGAAAAAAGAGCAGCACCGAGCAAGCAATGGCTCGACTGGATCCTGCCGATGTGACCAAACCGAAGCACGAGAAACCACGGATGTTGATGATCACATGACTGTCTGTCATCTGACCGGGTGTGATGAAGTCCATGTAGTCCCCAGTGACATAAGCCAGGGAGAGCAAGTTTTTACCTTTATCTGCAAGCAGAAAGATTTCTTGATTACTGATCAGAAACAATCAGTGTGATGACACCTGCCAGAGTTTAAGTAACGGCCCTTCTCCACCGATGGTGCTTCAGTGCACCTCGACTCGGTTCTACATGTTTCCTTCTAGTAACGGCTACACAGTACCAGCTCCTTTTTCAGAACCTACTTCTCTGAGGCTGCAAACATGCGGAGTCAGGCTGTAAATGCAGCGTCAGAAGACTATCGGTCACTAGTTGGCTGGGGGGTGGAGTCAGTGGTTGCATCACTGGAGTGACTCACATTCTCCTGTACTTCGCCACCCGCAACCTTTTCTGGGTCTCCATTTTTTGAGTTGGATAAAAAGACACAGTCTGAGCAGAAGGTTCATCATAGCTTCCATGTCTTCCATTGTTCTTGTGTTTGTGTCGAATTCAGATCATGTCAGAGTCTAGGGGCTGCCCACTATATGCCAACCCCACCCACTAGAGCTGTTGCTCAACCATCATGGAAAACCACCTGAACTGTGTAGAGCTCAACTGAGCTGTAGAGGTGCTGGTGGAAAAAGCCCAGAACAGACAGGATTCAGGACACAATCAATCATTATTGTCAACAAAATACCAGGTTTTTCACCAAGATGTAAGAAAAAGTCTGCTAAGACACTGGAGACACCATGAAATTGGGACTGGGTTCAAATCCTACCCTCCTTCACCAGGCAAACAAAGCGTAATATGAAGAGCAGCTGAAACATTTCCTGTCCAGATGATCTTCACTGGTCTGACCGCAGCTGGCAGTAAGGCAGGTGGAGTTTGATGAAGGTTCCAGTCAGCAGGGTGAAGCAGAACAAGGGACCAGCTGCTCTGAAACCTTTTCTGGAGAGGAAGTCCACATCCCAGGGAACCATCTCAGAGAGCACATCACCAATGCCCTCCAACACCAGACCAGTATAAGGGCAGCTGTACATACCAGGCATCAGGCAGTTCAGCCTAGAGTCAAATAGAAATGTAGAATAGAAACATCCTTTATTGTCCCACAGTGGGAAATGTGTCAACATCAACCAAGATCACCCAACACTGAGGATCATTCATTGCCTTTAGCAGGAGTGTTTTACCTGAACACGCTGTCCTTCATTTCGAAAACATGCGTGAACTTGGCCTAAACAACACAAACATGAGTATTAATAACCCAATCAACAGTCAACGTTAACGAACCAATCGATAGTCGATGTTAACAAAACTATCAACAGTCGACGTTAACGAACCAATCAACAGTTGAGGTTAACTAACCAATCAACCAATCAACTAACCATACAGTCAACGTTAACTAATAATCAACAGCCGACATCAACAAACCAAACAGTCGATGTTAATGAACCAGTCAACACTCAACGTTAACGGACCAATCAACAGTCATCGTCAAAGAACCAATCAACAGTAATAAGGTCTCACCAGTGGACACGTTCTGATGCTCAATGAATCCTCTGAAATCTTTTCTTCTTTAAGGTCAGTACCTGGATGGATGACATCACTGATCAACACCCAATCAACATCTGTATAAAACTGGTTTATTCTCTAAAGCTGTTCAGGTAGCTCAGCACATTGACTGGGAGAGAAAGGAAACTGTCAGCCCAGCCTGTCGGAGTTACTGGGAACCATCACAGGTTCTGCTGACGTACACAGTGCCGGGGCGATCTTCATCACAACCTCTTCTGTGAGTCTTGCTGCCTGTTTGTATCCAAGTTCTTCCTCCAGACGTTTCTTGGTGGTTGGACCATCTGCGTCCTCCAGCTCATCCAAGGATATCCCACAGTCATATGGTGGAGGCAGGTGATCTGTGACCACCCACTGGAAACATCTTAGTTCTTCTAAGAGCGGACTTTCCAACAAGTCTGATGAGTCTTGGAAATTCTAGGAATAAAAACAGGACAGTTGATGACATCATGACCCAACTCTGGTGACATCAATCTGACATTTTAGTTTAACTGGAGGATTAAAAACCTTTTTTCAGATTTCATCAACCAGCTCCTCCAGCATAAATGGTTGGGATTGGCCAAGGATCTGGAAGAACGCCTGTTGGACTTCATGTCCCTTCCTCAGAACCAGGTCCACCAGAGCCCGGTTCTTGTGCTTGTTGAGGCCATAGATGCTCACTGCCTCCCTGTTTGCTGCAGTCAAGATCCTGTTGTACTGCAGGGAATCAAGGACTGAGTCCAGACTCTGAATCCCGCTGATGAGCCTCCTGCGGAACGTCCGCACAAAGTCGGGGGTCATTCTGGGCTCTTGTTGGGGAGGCAGTTCAAGCAGCAAGATGTGGACAGATTTGGGTCTTGTAGGACTCTTGATGTTGAGTCCTGGATGTTCTGGACTCATCAGGTTCAGGGCTGCAGCCAGCACAGGAAGCGCTCCATCCTCGTGGTAGCACAGAATCATGGTTCTGGCCGTTTTCAGGGCATCGGCAGAATGGAGGCAGTGTCTGGGAATGGGAGGAGAGTCCGGCAGGAGGTTCTGGCTGGGACAACATTGGACCCTCCAGAGCTGCACCTCTGAGCAGGTGGAGCAGCAGCTGCTGCTCCACCTGCTCAGAGTGCTCTGTAGTGAGGCCGAAATTATTCATACCCCTGACAGATTGAGGCTCAACATGATCTGTCTGACAGATACAGCAAGTCCTGGAACACAACTCTATAACCATTACTGGTTATGGGTCATCATCTCTGCTCCATCTGAACAAATATTTATAGAGATTTTTGGATAAAACTGTTTTTCTGAATAGAAATTTACATTTTATTCTGTATGTCTTTCAGTCTGTTTTCTGATCAATAATTTCCTGATTCTGGGATCAATAAAGTTCATCTGATCATGTGACCAACATGATTCTTCAGACTGGAGTCAGTCCAGACCAGAACCTCAGAGTCTGTGGAGGGAGCTAAAGGTTAGGGTGATGGTGAGGACACCTTCCACGCTCAAGGACCTGAAGCTCATCACCAAAGGTCAAAACGCCAGAGGAAACATGTATTAAGCTGCTCGGCTGCTCAATGAGTTTAAATAATAATTTTCAACATTTGTTTCTGAACAGTATTGAGATCAAAAGATGAAACAACATAAAGAATATCATTTAAAATATTTACACCCTTCTCAATAATCCATGGCAGGTCTTTAATGGTTTTCCAGTCTTCCAGTTGCTGACTGGTTTTGTGTTTCACACTTTGGACCCCCCTGTCCCAGAAGATCTCTGGAGAGATTAAAATCAGATCTTACCTGATGAGATGCTGCTGCAGTCTGAGCGCTGGAGGTGAAAACCTCTCGAACCATCTTTAGATCAGGCGGTTCCGGACCGCGGACACAAGCTTTTATTTTAACTCCGACTGAAGCAGAAGCAGCTAAACCAACCTGTGCAGCTGCTGGAGACCGCAGAGGAAACGCTCTGCTGCATGAAGCTCTTCCTGTGGAAAGATGCTGGGGGGCGTCCACCCCATAAACACATCGTTCCTCCACTAACATTAAATATATAATTACTAGTACATCTCCAATATAGAATGTTGTGTGAAAGTGGAAAATTTCTCACTAGTCTCAGAAAGTCATTTTCTAGAGATTCTTCACACAGAGGAAAATATTTCAAGCTTTTATTTTCTGCAGTTTTAATGATTCTGGCTTCCAGGTAAAGACCCAAAACTCAGAGTCTCAGAAAACGAGAATATGGCATTAGATCAATCAAAAACGGATGTTTTAAGCACAAATTTCAGGGTTGTGAAAAGTATGTACCTCTATGTACTCAATACTTGGTTGGGCTCTTCTGGCAGGAATTACTGCATCAATGCTCCATGGCATAGAGGCCATCATAATATATCTATATTTAGTCCATCGCTTGATGTGGACGGCATTAAATTGGCCTCTGATAATAAAGAACCTCGGTGTTATTCTGACCAGGTCATTTCAGTCCCATATCAAACATGTTTCTAGGATTTCCTTCTTTCATCTATTGCCAAAACTAGAAACATCCTGTCAGGAGTGATGCAGACAACTCGTCCCTGCATCTGTTGCTTCAAAGCTGGACGACTGCAACGCTTTACTACCAGGACGTCCACCGGATGCAGCTAAAAGTACATCTGCATAAGGTAAAAGCAGAAAGGACCTCCTCTCCTGTGGAACCAGCTCCCAATTTACTGAGACAGACACCCCGTCTACTTTCTAGACCAGGTTGAAAACTTCCCTATCTGATGAAGCTGACAGTTAAACACCGATGTTTGCCCGGTCCAGGGGGGTTACGGCCCAGTCCGGTGTGGGGGGGGTACAGTCCACACGGTTCTCCCTGCCTCTGGCTCTCATGCCTCCTCCCAAGGCGGGGTGTCAAACTCATTTCAAGATCACGAATGTCCCTGAAGGTACTGATGAAACCAGCCGTTAAAATATTTTGGTTTCTCTGCCTTTGACTCGTGCTTCTAAACACGGAGCAATCTTGCGCATCGTCTCACTGACGAACTTCGGTACAAATGAAAGCTGACTGAAAAAACAATATTCAGGCGCGCCCCGAGAGGGCCACATTAATAGGTACGGCGGGCCGGATTTGGCTCGCGGGCCTCGAGTTTGCCCCCTGTGAGGGCTTATCTCCTGAAGCTGTCGTGGTGTGGGCTCAGCTGTAACCGGGTCGGTTTCTGGGTTCTAGAACCTTCAGGTATTTCCGCTCCCATTAAAGCCAAACTGGATCATGGTGGTTCTGACCCGGTAACCAGGTCACAGAAAGACCACAGGAAACCTGGTTGGTTTCACAACTCTTTATTTTGACCTACAGGTGACTCACAGCTCTGATCAGTCTGCAGGAGGCCTCACCTGTTCTGCAGGTAGACTCTCACACAGCCGCTGGTTTCACTGGTTTCACTGGTTTAAATAGTTTCTAACAGGCTACAGTCATCCAGCACAGAGGCACGAAGAAGAAGACCCAAGCCCCGCCCACAGCCAGGTACAGGTAATGTGAAGCCCCGCCTCCCGCAAGGCTCCACCCTGTAACGCCCTGCCTAATGTATAAGCCCCGCCTCCTTCACAGCACCGTTGGAAACGGAATCAGAAGATCAGCACATGGAGAATGGAGAGGATTCTGGTTCTGGATCCCGGTTCTGGTTCTGGTCCCCCGGTTCTGGTTCCGAACAGGTGAGCTCATGCTGTCGCCTCCATCTGATGAGATTTTTGATCTTTATTTCAAATGGCGCCTGGTCACGACAGGCCACGCCCTCTCAGAGGCGGAGCCTGATCAGCGACAGCCAATCATCTCGCCTGATCCCTCGGTCCAACAGCAGCTTCCTGTTCTCCCTCCAAAATAAAAGCAGACCAGGACCAGAAGCAAACAGAACCAGAAGTGACCAGAACCAGCCAGGACCAGAACCGATCACGGGTCAACAACCACTCAGCGGGGAAAATCATTACTGAGTGTTTGACGCGTCAGAGGGGCTGGATTTGGGTTTCCAGACGGGTCAGAACCACAGCTCACCTGTGGGACACACCTGAAGCTTCATCACATATACCTGCTGAGCATCCGGGTGGGGGGAGGGGCCTCCCACTGATCAGCTCATTCATTGGTTAATTGATCAATCAGTTAATGAATTAATTGATTAATTGGAGTAAAGTGCAGCTCTGCCTGATCAGCTGACAGTCTGAAGCATCCAGGTGACACCGTGATGTCATCAGCAGCTCACCTGGACATTCACGACGTGCCAAGGGGGGCGGAGCTCTGTTGCTGCTGCCCAGGTGACTCGCAGTCTGTACCTGAACTCTGAGGGCAGTCTGTGTGAGGGGCGGAGACATCGGAGGGCTCCGCCCCCTGGCACCTGCTGTCTCCAGGTGTGGCTTTAGCTCCGCCCACTGCAGCCTTATCCTCCAGTGAAACTGCAGGAGCGCCACCCGCTGCTCCTGCTGAAGCTCCTCCTCCCACCCAGAGCTCCACACTGATCTCTGCTCCGGCTGACCCCTGACCTCCTCCTCCAGAGTCGACCGAGGAGCTGAGCGCCTCAGTGATGATGGCGGCCGTCTGCGCGACCCAGTTTAGCTCCGCCCTGGCCTCCCCGGCTCCGCCCACTGCTGCAGAGGATGACGGGAGGGGGTCGGCCTGCGGTGGCTCGTTGCCGGCGTCTCCTGATTGGCTGGTTCCGGCGGGCCCTGGACCGGCAGCTGCGGCGGCGGCGGCGGCGGCGGTGTTGTTGTTGTTGAGGTTGTCCTGCAGGGCCGTCTGGTTCTGACCCGCCTGCTGGTTCTGGAGCAGCATCTCCTGGATCCGGATCTGCTGCAGGATGGCAGGCAGCTCGTAGTGGTGGAAGAAGTAGATCATCGAGTGCTGCAGAGAACCAGGAAGAGAGAATCATCCAATCAGAAGCAATCAGGTCAGGAGGGGCGGAGCCTCACAGAGCAGAGAGGATGAGGAGGGTTCTTACCTGGATGAAGAGCCAGGAGGTAACCAGAGCCAGGCTGCTGTACTGGCCGTTGAACCGGTAGTGGTAGGCGTAGAACGCAAAGTGGTACAGGTAGAAGAACCTGCGGACCAACAGAACCCGGTGAGACCCAACGGAACCAGGGGAGACCCAACGGAACCAGGGGAGACCCAACGGAACCCGGTGAGACCCAACGGAACCATGGGAGACCCAACGGAACTACGTGAGACCCAACAGAACCAGGGGAGACCAACGGAACTACATGAGACCCAACGGAACCCGGTGAGACCCAACGGAACCAGGGGAGACCCAACGGAACCAGGTGAGACCCAACAGAACCAGGGGAGACCCAACGGAACCAGGGGAGACCAACGGAACCAGGGGAGACCCAACGGAACCAGGGGAGACCAACGGAACCCGGTGAGACCCAACGGAACCAGGGGAGACCCAACGGAACTACGTGAGACCCAACAGAACCAGGGGAGACCAACGGAACTACATGAGACCCAACGGAACCCGGTGAGACCCAACGGAACCAGGGGAGACCCAACGGAACCAGGTGAGACCCAACAGAACCAGGGGAGACCCAACGGAACCAGGGGAGACCCAACGGAACCATGGGAGCCCAACAGAACCCGGTGAGACCCAAAGGAACCCAGGGAGACCAACGGAACCCGGTGAGACCCAACGGAACCATGGGAGACCCAACGGAACTACGTGAGACCCAACAGAACCCGGGGAGACCCAACGGAACTACGTGAGACCCAACAGAACCCGGGGAGACCCAACGGAACCAGGGGAGACCCAACGGAACCAGGGGAGACCAACGGAACCCGGTGAGACCCAACGGAACTACGTGAGACCCAACAGAACCAGGGGAGACCAACGGAACCCGGTGAGACCCAACGGAACCAGGGGAGACCCAACGGAACTACGTGAGACCCAACAGAACCCGGGGAGACCCAACGGAACCCAGGGAGACCCAACGGAACCATGGGAGACCCAACGGAACCAGGGGAGACCAACGGAACCCGGTGAGACCCAACGGGACCATGGGAGACCCAACGGAACTACGTGAGACCCAACGGAACCAGGGGAGACCCAACGGAACCCAGGGAGACCCAACGGAACCAGGGGAGACCCAACGGAACCAGGGGAGACCAACGGAACCCGGTGAGACCCAACGGGACCATGGGAGACCCAACGGAACTACGTGAGACCCAACGGAACCAGGGGAGACCCAACGGAACCATGGGAGACCCAACGGAACTACGTGAGACCCAACGGAACCAGGGGAGACCCAACGGAACCCAGGGAGACCCAACGGAACCAGGGGAGACCCAACGGAACCAGGGGAGACCAACGGAACCCGGTGAGACCCAACGGAACTACGTGAGACCCAACAGAACCCGGGGAGACCCAACGGAACCCAGGGAGACCCAACGGAACCAGGGGAGACCCAACGGAACCAGGGGAGACCAACGGAACCAGGGGAGACCCAACGGAACCAGGGGAGACCAACGGAACCCGGTGAGACCCAACGGAACCCGGTGAGACCCAACGGAACCATGGGAGACCAACGGAACCATGGGAGACCCAACGGAACTACGTGAGACCCAACAGAACCAGGGGAGACCAACGGAACCCGGGGAGACCCAACGGAACTACGTGAGACCCAACAGAACCAGGGGAGACCCAACGGAACCAGGGGAGACCCAACGGAACCAGGTGAGACCAACGGAACCCGGGGAGACCCAACGGAACCAGGGGAGACCCAACGGAACCAGGGGAGACCAACAGAACCAGGGGAGACCCAACGGAACCAGGGGAGACCAACAGAACCAGGGGAGACCCAACGGAACCCGGGGAGACCAACGGAACCCGGGGAGACCAACGGAACCCGGGGAGACCCAACGGAACCCGGTGAGACCCACCGGAACCAGGGGAGACCCAACGGAACCATGGGAGACCCAACGGAACTACGTGAGACCCAACAGAACCAGGGGAGACCAATGGAACCCGGGGAGACCCAACGGAACTACGTGAGACCCAACAGAACCAGGGGAGACCAACGGAACCCGGGGAGACCCAACGGAACCAGGGGAGACCCAACGGAACTACGTGAGACCCAACAGAACCAGGGGAGACCCAACGGAACCAGGGGAGACCCAACGGAACCAGGTGAGACCAACGGAACCCGGGGAGACCCAACGGAACCAGGGGAGACCCAACGGAACCAGGGGAGACCCAACGGAACCAGGGGAGACCAACAGAACCAGGGGAGACCCAACGGAACCCGGGGAGACCAACGGAACCCGGGGAGACCAACGGAACCCGGGGAGACCCAACGGAACCCGGTGAGACCCAACGGAACCAGGGGAGACCCAACGGAACCATGGGAGACCCAACGGAACTACGTGAGACCCAACAGAACCAGGGGAGACCAACGGAACCCGGGGAGACCCAACGGAACCAGGGGAGACCCAACGGAACCATGGGAGACCCAACGGAACTACGTGAGACCCAACAGAACCAGGGGAGACCCAACGGAACCCGGTGAGACCCAACGGAACCAGGGGAGACCCAACGGAACCCGGGGAGACCCAACGGAACCCGGGGAGACCCAACGGAACCAGGTGAGACCAACGGAACCCGGGGAGACCCAACGGAACCAGGGGAGACCCAACGGAACCAGGGGAGACCAACAGAACCAGGGGAGACCCAACGGAACCCGGGGAGACCCAACGGAACCAGGGGAGACCCAACGGAACCAGGGGAGACCAACAGAACCAGGGGAGACCCAACGGAACCCGGGGAGACCAACGGAACCCGGGGAGACCAACGGAACCCGGGGAGACCCAACGGAACCCGGTGAGACCCACCGGAACCAGGGGAGACCCAACGGAACCATGGGAGACCCAACGGAACTACGTGAGACCCAACAGAACCAGGGGAGACCAATGGAACCCGGGGAGACCCAACGGAACTACGTGAGACCCAACAGAACCAGGGGAGACCAACGGAACCCGGGGAGACCCAACGGAACCAGGGGAGACCCAACGGAACTACGTGAGACCCAACAGAACCAGGGGAGACCCAACGGAACCAGGGGAGACCCAACGGAACCAGGTGAGACCAACGGAACCCGGGGAGACCCAACGGAACCAGGGGAGACCCAACGGAACCAGGGGAGACCAACAGAACCAGGGGAGACCCAACGGAACCCGGGGAGACCAACGGAACCCGGGGAGACCAACGGAACCCGGGGAGACCCAACGGAACCCGGTGAGACCCAACGGAACCAGGGGAGACCCAACGGAACCATGGGAGACCCAACGGAACTACGTGAGACCCAACAGAACCAGGGGAGACCAACGGAACCCGGGGAGACCCAACGGAACCAGGGGAGACCCAACGGAACCATGGGAGACCCAACGGAACTACGTGAGACCCAACAGAACCAGGGGAGACCCAACGGAACCCGGTGAGACCCAACGGAACCAGGGGAGACCCAACGGAACCCGGGGAGACCCAACGGAACCTGGGGAGACCCAACGGAACCAGGTGAGACCAACGGAACCCGGGGAGACCCAACGGAACCAGGGGAGACCCAACGGAACCAGGGGAGACCAACAGAACCAGGGGAGACCCAACGGAACCCGGGGAGACCAACGGAACCCGGGGAGACCAACGGAACCCGGGGAGACCCAACGGAACCCGGTGAGACCCACCGGAACCAGGGGAGACCCAACGGAACCATGGGAGACCCAACGGAACTACGTGAGACCCAACAGAACCAGGGGAGACCAACGGAACCCGGGGAGACCCAACGGAACTACGTGAGACCCAACAGAACCAGGGGAGACCAACAGAACCCGGGGAGACCCAACGGAACCAGGGGAGACCAACAGAACCAGGGGAGACCCAACGGAACCCGGGGAGACCAACGGAACCCGGGGAGACCAACGGAACCCGGGGAGACCCAACGGAACCCGGTGAGACCCACCGGAACCAGGGGAGACCCAACGGAACCATGGGAGACCCAACGGAACTACGTGAGACCCAACAGAACCAGGGGAGACCAATGGAACCCGGGGAGACCCAACGGAACTACGTGAGACCCAACAGAACCAGGGGAGACCAACGGACTGTGGGACCGGTCCAGTAGGACTGCTTCCTGCTTCGTGTTGCAGACTCACCGCAGCCAGTGGCGTTTGCTGGTGTTGGTGTGGCAGCAGATGGCGTCGTACTGGTCGGCCAACCAGACGATGAGGATGATGTAGAAGGCCGTGGTCGTGTCGTTGAAGAACTCCGACATTATGGCCTCCATGCCTGACAACAGGAAGTGACATCACAAATGGGTCACAGGTCTAAAACAATCAGAACCTCCAACTGATTCTAAATCCTGACTGGACCAGAACCAGAGATGAGCCCAGTGGAGATGACGAGATGTTCAGCGACTCACCAACCAGGGCCAGGATGACGGTGAGCAGAGGGGCTGCTGGGAAGGCGATGGTCATGTTCATCTCCAACATCTGCAGGAGGTCCACTGAAACCAGCAGAGAGCAGGTTAGGCCCGATCGCTGGCAGAACCGGGCCGGTCCGATCAGACCATACTACTGGCAGAACCGGGCCGGTCCGATCAGACCATACTACTGGCAGAACCGGGTCGGCCCGATCGCTGGCAGAACCGGGCCGGTCCGATCAGACCATACTACTGGCAGAACCGGGTCGGCCCGATCAGACCATACTACTGGCAGAACCGGGTCGGCCCAATCAGACCATACTACTGGCAGAACCGGGCCGGCCCGATCAGACCATACTACTGGCAGAACCGGGTCGGCCCGATCGCTGGCAGAACCGGGCCGGCCCGATCAGACCATACTACTGGCAGAACCGGGCCGGCCCAGATCGCTGGCAGAACCGGGCCGGCCCGATCAGACCATACTACTGGCAGAACCGGGTCGGCCCAATCAGACCATACTACTGGCAGAACCGGGCCGGCCCGATCAGACCATACTACTGGCAGAACCGGGTCGGCCCGATCGCTGGCAGAACCGGGCCGGTCCGATCAGACCATACTACTGGCAGAACCGGGTCGGCCCGATCAGACCATACTACTGGCAGAACCGGGTCGGCCCAATCAGACCATACTACTGGCAGAACCGGGCCGGCCCGATCAGACCATACTACTGGCAGAACCGGGTCGGCCCGATCGCTGGCAGAACCGGGCCGGCCCGATCAGACCATACTACTGGCAGAACCGGGCCGGCCCAGATCGCTGGCAGAACCGGGCCGGCCCGATCAGACCATACTACTGGCAGAACCGGGCCGGCCCAGATCGCTGACAGAACCGGGTCGGCCCGATCGCTGACAGAACCGGGTCGGCCCGATCGCTGGCAGAACCGGGTCGGCCCGATCAGACCATACTACTGGCAGAACCGGGCCGGCCCAATCAGACCATACTACTGGCAGAACCGGGTCGGCCCGATCGCTGGCAGAACCGGGCCGGTCCGATCAGACCATACTACTGGCAGAACCGGGTCGGCCCGATCAGACCATACTACTGGCAGAACCGGGTCGGCCCGATCGCTGGCAGAACCGGGCCGGTCCGATCAGACCATACTACTGGCAGAACCGGGTCGGCCCGATCGCTGGCAGAACCGGGCCGGTCCGATCAGACCATACTACTGGCAGAACCGGGTCGGCCCGATCAGACCATACTACTGGCAGAACCGGGTCGGCCCGATCGCTGACAGAACCGGGTCGGCCCGATCGCTGGCAGAACCGGGCCGGCCCGATCAGACCATACTACTGGCAGAACCGGGCCGGCCCAATCAGACCATACTACTGGCAGAACCGGGTCGGCCCGATCGCTGGCAGAACCGGGCCGGTCCGATCAGACCATACTACTGGCAGAACCGGGTCGGCCCGATCGCTGGCAGAACCGGGCCGGCCCGATCATACCATACTACTGGCAGAACCGGGCCGGCCCAGATCGCTGACAGAACCGGGTCGGCCCGATCAGACCATACTACTGGCAGAACCGGGCCGGCCCAATCAGACCATACTACTGGCAGAACCGGGTCGGCCCGATCGCTGGCAGAACCGGGCCGGCCCGATCAGACCATACTACTGGCAGAACCGGGCCGGCCCAGATCGCTGACAGAACCGGGTCGGCCCGATCGCTGACAGAACCGGGCCGGCCCGATCAGACCATACTACTGGCAGAACCGGGCCGGCCCAGATCGCTGACAGAACCGGGTCGGCCCGATCGCTGACAGAACCGGGTCGGCCCGATCGCTGGCAGAACCGGGTCGGTCCGATCAGACCATACTACTGGCAGAACCGGGTCGGCCCGATCGCTGGCAGAACCGGGCCGGCCCGATCAGACCATACTACTGGCAGAACCGGGTCGGCCCGATCGCTGGCAGAACCGGGCCGGCCCAATCAGACCATACTACTGGCAGAACCGGGTCGGCCCGATCGCTGGCAGAACCAGGTCGGTCCGATCAGACCATACTACTGGCAGAACCAGGTCAGCCCACATCGCTGACAGAACTGGGTTGGATCCATCACTGACAGAACCGGGTCAGTCCAGATCGCTGACAGAACCGGGTCGGTACACATTACTGACAGAACCGGCTCAGTCCCAGCTGAAGGTCCGCATCACTGGCAGAACCGGGTCGGTACACATTACTGATATAATCGGGTGAGACCCGTCTCTGACAGAACCGGGTCGGTCCAAATCACTGGCAGAACCGGGTCAGTCTGTGTTACTGGCAGAACCGGGCGGACTCAGCTGAAGGTCTGGCTGTGGTTTGGACCTGGAAACCTGAGCAGAACCAGACCTGAACTGTTCTGGTCAGGATTAAATCAAAATGTTTGATGTGTGACTGGACCGGACCGGGCCGAGCTGGTCCGGACCAACGTCTGAGCAACGGAGGAGACGAACCGATGAAGACGAAGATCTGGTGGTGGGAGTATCGGAGCAGCATCGACACCGACAGCGTCTGAAAGACAGAACCAAGACCCGACTTCAGTTTCTGACCGGTTCCAGATCCAACAGGCTGGTAAAAAAGCCAAAGACTGGTTCTGATGAGGCCCGGTGGGCCCGCCTCAGATGAACTTACAAATATGACCATGATGACGAAAGCAGCCAGGTACGACGTCCTGGCCATCCACATGCTGACGAAGCGGTAATGTTCTCCAGACACCACGTTCCTCAGGAAGCCTGCAGAGAACCACAGACACAAATACCGACAGCTGCCTCCACCTGCTGGAAACAGGTGAGCGTGGTCGGAGTGGGCGGAGCCTGGGTACCTTTGTTCTCCTCGTTCTCAGCGAGAGCCTTCACGCTCGACATCAGGATGTCGTCATAGCCCAGGAACTCGTCGAGCAGGAAGCGACTAAAGCCGTCTCCGAAGCACTCGTCCTTGGTGGGATCTACACACAGAACACACAGGTGTGTGAGCGAGGTCATGTGACCTGCCGGGGCCATGTGACGCAGCGGCGGCAGCCTGGAGTCTGACCCAGAGTGACGACCATGACCGGGATGTTGAGTCTCTGCCTGGTGCTCTGGGACAGCCGCAGGAAGCCGTACTCCAGGGAATACTCCACGATGTACTCGTCCTGGGGCCACACTGTAACCATGACGACAACAGCAGCAGGGTGTAAACAATAACAGCAGAGTGGGGAGGAGTCCGAGGGCGGGGGTCTACCCGAGGGGGAGGAGTCTAATACAGGGGGAGGAGTTAATCGAGGAGGCGGAGTCACCGTAGGCGGAGGTGGGTTTACCTGCTCTGGTCATCATCTCCAGCTCAGACACTGAGTCCTGCAGCGGCTGCATACCTTTAGAGGCGGGGCTGAACGACACGTCCTGGCTATCGTTGACTCCTCCTCCTGCGGAGCCTCCTCCAATCACAGACGGCTTCAGACGGGGCTCAATGTCCAGTTCGAACTGCAGACAGGTGAAGGCAGATAGGTGAGAACGGGTCGAGGGACAGGTGAGGATGTAGACCGTAACTTACCTGCACTGAACTGTTTTCAAACACCGTCATCTCATCCTCCTCTTCATCCTCCTCTCCCAGGCTGATCCCAGCCACCACCACTCCTCCTGGTTCTGCCCGGTGCTCCTCAGCCTCCAGCTCCTCCTGGAGGCCGGCAGAGTCATAGTGCTGCAGGAAGACGGCGGCTCGACTTGAGTTCCTCTGGATCTCCACCCTCAGGATGCCGTCGCGTGGCCAGCGGTCCCGGACCGCCTCCAGGCAGTTGATGGGGGAGCGGGAGAAGGCGATGTGGATGTAGGCGAGGATGAAGAGGACGAAGAGTGCCTGATGTAGAGTGGGCAGAGGACATCAGGTTAGCCAATCAGGAGCTGCTCCCTGAAACATCCAGGTAAACAGCTCCTCACCACTGTTGGACCTCCAGCCATGAAGGACGACTACAGGAGGCTAGTGTAAGGACTGTTAATCCCACAATGCACTGCACTGACCTACTTTCAGTTTCAACAGGAAGAGGAGGATCCAGCATCTGGTTACAAAACTGAGCTGCAGCCCGCTCCTTGATCAGGAGCTCTGGATCCAGAAATATATACAGGTGACTGTACTTTCCAGCCGAAGGAATCAACCTTCATCCTGGTTTTATTCTGCTGAAGGAGCCCTGGAATTACAGGTTCCCCAAGATCGCCGCCAACAACCACCGCTGACTGCTAGCCCCCGAGGGAGAAGACAAGGCAGCCCGATGCCCATCACCGAGACTGGCTGCCCGATGTTACAAGCTAACCTGTGCTAACCACCTATAGCTGTTGCTAACCGCTGCATCTGATGCAGAACGAAGCTGTTGCAAGCTTGCTAGCCAACATCACGCTGCAGGCTGTTGGCCGAACAGCTAACTGTTCCCTACACAGACACAGCCAGCCGAGCGGCTACGCTCAACTCGCCCATCAGAGGTGTCTGGGCAGAGATAAAATAGCTTAGGCTGGTCAATTTATGTGTTATTTCATTATGTATTTTTGTTTTTTTGCATTACTTAATGCTTAGAACTGTTCAAAGCGGAGTAGGCCTCAGAGCATGCTGTAGCCGAGGCCAGGAGTGATTCAACTGTTCAAACTTCATTCCAGTGAGTGTTTTAATTACAGACAGTCCGGTAAGTAGGGCTGGGTATTAAGAACACCACAATTCCATTCGACTTTGCTTTAAATGCTTCGATATCTGTTTCATTAAAAACACACAAATAAGAGAGTCCCTGTGGATAATTTTGAGATATTTATTTTCTTGCCCGCATGAACAGAAATGGTAAACATTAACATAAAAATAAAATATCTGAAAATAAAACAGTAAGACCATAATACTAGTGCTGAATATGGAGTACTGTATTACAACTTAAGTGTATGTAAACATAAATAATTCTCATTTTCTTGTGGAAACTGAGATAATTCGCATCATTTTTATATTTGAACAATATTGCCATTCTGACCCACTCTCCTCACCAGTAGGTGGTGGTAATGCACATCAAATAGCTGTTTGCCAACCGCCAATAAACTCAAGAAGAAAAAGGTGAGTAGTATTTGTGACACGGAGCTGATATCGCGCACTGCTCCGCGCATCCAGGGAATCCCGAGGACGCACAGCACCTCGGCAACTCTCTGTGCCGAACTGACAGGTGCGCAATGGTGCCTGGGACCAAAGAAATGGCGCTAAGTACTCAAGTAGTTCATAAAGCTGCTACTATCCCCCTCCCCCCCCTTCGTCCCACGGGCAGAAAGTGCGGGAAATGTAGGAAGTGGTACACTGGAGTATAAAATCTCAAACGTCCCCAGACAGAACGCACGGGTCGAGAAAGTGTTGCTGAGCATGGCGCGAACCGGCTGGCCAGGGGATCTAATCGAGTCACAGGGTTTTCCGAATCGATACTGAACTGGAAAAAAATTATTTGCAATGCATTGACGAATCAATATTGTTACCCACCCCTACTGGTAAGGTGAACTTGTTTCTTTTATGGATATTTTACTTCACTACTACAATAAGCTACATAAAATAGCCCTTAAAACGTTCTAAAATGTCCCATTTTCTTAGAGCTAATGGAAGCTAAGCTAAATGTGGCTAAAGGCTGTTGTTTCCAAAACATAGGTTTTTCCCACTTGTGCAGTCAGCCGTAGGGAACCGCTGGCACTCATAAACAATAATATTGTTATTAATGGTGCTTTGGACTAAAAAGAGATCGTTTAACAGCAAAACATTAGATTCTTTAAGTTCACTTAACTCCTCATGGTTATTAAATAATCGATGACTGCAGCAATTGGTAAATAAATTAAGAATCAGTTCTCTAAAAGGTTATTGATTTCTAATTCAGTCAAAAATTAATAAAGCATTACTTCCTCAAATTAAAGTTTTGTCTTGCATTGTGAAACGGTTTTATGGAACACATACCAAGTTGGTCAATTATTCTAAGTTCATCTAAATTCATTCAGAGCTAATGGCCTCACCAACTGGGAGACTTCCCAGACAGATGTCTCTGCAGTGTCTCTGGACTGGACCGTCTCCCTCTGAGTTTTGAGACCAGCTGTGTATTTATTATTAGAGACATGCCGACAGAGACTCCTCAGAGACGGACAGTTTCACTGAGCTCAGAGCAGCTCCTCCTGTCTGACACCTACAGGTGAAACTGTGTAACTGCAGGCTGCAGCTTTAAACCTGGGGAAACATCCAGCGGGCCTGATTACAACCAGGTCAGTTCTGAGCTACTGTAGTCAGAAGGAAGAGGAACCACCACCCTGAAGGACAACCCACTGATCCAGTCCAGGAAAGATGTCTCACCTTTAGCAGGACAAAGAACTCAAAGACTCTCCTGAAGGATGGTGGGAAGAGTCGGGCGTAGGTGACGGCCATCTTGAAGAAGAGGGCATGGAAGAGGCGGTCCCGGACATTGATGAGAGGGTTCTGGTTGATGTTGGGGTTTCGGATCCTGTTTGGGCCCATGTTGTTGTTGTTCAGAGGAACATTGTTGTTGGCCTGGTTCTCCGACATGGTTGCAGTCGCTGCCGGACTCTGGTACTCCTGAATCGGTTCCTAGGTCAGCATGGTTCTGGTCCGCTTCAAAAAGGTGGAACTCTGATCCAGTTCCAGCTGGACTGTCCACAGGTGAGACCTTCTGGAACCTGGACCCACCTGAAAGTTTCAAGAGAAACAGAGCTCAGTTATTTAGTGACTAGAGTTCAATACCCGAACAAACATCCGAATCCTGAACAAACGTCCGAATAATGAACAAACGTCCAGAACCCGAACAAACGTCCAAATAATGAACAAACGTCTGGAACCTGAAGAAATGTCCAGAACTCGTACAAACGTCCGAATAATGAACAAAACGTCCGAATAATGAACAAACGTCCAGAACCCGAACAAACGTCCAGAACCCGAACAAACGTCCGAATAATGAACAAACGTCTGGAACCCGAACAAACGTCCAGAACCCGAACAAATGTCCGAATAATGAACAAACGTCCAGAACCCGAACAAACGTCCAGAACTCGAACAAACGTCCGAATAATGAACAAACGTCTGGAACCCGAACAAACGTTCGAATAATGAACAAACTTCCAGAACCCGAACAAACGTCCAGAACTCGAACAAACGTCCGAATAATGAACAAACGTCCAGAACCCGAACAAACGTCTGAATAATGAACAAACGTCTGGAACCCGAACAAACGTCCAGAACCCGAACAAAACGTCCGAATAATGAACAAACGTCCAGAACCCGAACAAACGTCCAGAACCCGAACAAACGTCCGAATAATGAACAAACGTCCAGAACCCGAACAAACGTCCAGAACTCGAACAAATGTCCGAATAATGAACAAACGTCCGGAACCCGAACAAACGTCCAGAACTCGAACAAACGTCCGAATAATGAACAAACGTCCGGAACCCGAACAAACGTCCAGAACCCGAACAAACGTCCGAATAATGAGCAAACGTCTGGAACCCGAACAAACGTCCAGAACTCGAACAAACGTCCGAATCCTGAACAAAACGTCCGAATAATGAACAAACGTCCGGAACCCGAACAAACGTCCAGAACCCGAACAAATGTCCGAATAATGAACAAACGTCCAGAACCTGAACAAACGTCCAGAACTCGAACAAACGTCCGAATAATGAACAAACGTCTGGAACCCGAACAAACGTCCAGAACCCGAACAAACGTCCGAATAATGAACAAACGTCTGGAACCCGAACAAACGTCCAGAACCCGAACAAACGTCCGAATAATGAGCAAACGTCTGGAACCCGAACAAACGTCCAGAACCCGAACAAACGTCCGAATAATGAGCAAACGTCTGGAACCCGAACAAACGTCCAGAACCCGAACAAACGTCCGAATAATGAACAAACGTCTGGAACCCGAACAAACGTCCAGAACCCGAACAAACGTCCGAATCCTGAACAAACGTCCGAATAATGAACAAACGTCCGAATAATGAACAAACGTCCAGAACCCGAACAAATGTCCGAATAATGAACAAACGTCCAGAACCTGAACAAACGTCCAGAACTCGAACAAACGTCCGAATAATGAACAAACATCTGGAACCCGAACAAACGTCCAGAACCCGAACAAACGTCCGAATAATGAGCAAACGTCCGGAACCCGAACAAACGTCCGAATAATGAACAAACGTCTGGAACCCGAACAAACGTCCAGAACCCGAACAAACGTCCGAATTGTGAACAAACGTCCGAAACCCGAACAAACATCCGAATAACGAACAAATGTCCGGAACCCGAACAAACGTCCAGAACCCGAACAAACGTCCGAATAATGAACAAAAGTCCGGAACCCGAACAAACGTCCGAATAATGAACAAACGTCCGGAACCCGAACAAACGTCTGAATAATGAACAAACGTCCGGAACCCGAACAAACGTCCGAATAATGAACAAACGTCCAGAACCCAAACAAACGTCCAGAACTCGAACAAACGTCCGAATAATGAACAAACGTCTGGAACCCGAACAAACGTCCAGAACTCGAACAAACGTCCGGAACCCGAACAAACATCCGAATAATGAACAAACGTCTGGAACCCGAACAAACGTCCAGAACCCGAACAAACGTCCGAATTGTGAACAAACGTCCGAAACCCGAACAAACATCCGAATAACGAACAAATGTCCGGAACCCGAACAAACGTCCAGAACCCGAACAAACGTCCGAATAATGAACAAAAGTCCGGAACCCGAACAAACGTCCGAATAATGAACAAACGTCCGTAACCCGAACAAACGTCTGAATAATGAACAAACGTCCGGAACCCGAACAAACGTCCGAATAATGAACAAACGTCCAGAACCCAAACAAACGTCCAGAACTCGAACAAACGTCCGAATAATGAACAAACGTCTGGAACCCGAACAAACGTCCAGAACTCGAACAAACGTCCGAATAATGAACAAACGTCCGGAACCCGAACAAACGTCCGAATAATGAACAAACGTTCGGAACCCGAACAAACATCTGAATCCTGAACAAACGTCCAAATAATAAACGAACGTCCGGAACGAGAACAAAGACCCAGAACCCGAACAAAGGCCTGGAACTGTCTTGATTCCTCACAGATTCCAACAGATGCCCTGACGGTGGTCCTGATTGGCACCCCTCCTGGCTGGTTGGAGTACCAGGAAGGTCTTGGCTGACACACCACTGATGGATGTTTTTGAACAGTCGGCTGTTTGGAGAACCCAGAAGAGGAATCTGCTCGTGTCTGCCTGCGTTCTGTAGCCAGACATTTTGGACCAATGAGAAAAACGGTCGACACGTTGAAAGAACCAGAAGATTGATGACAAAATGAAACCCAAAACAAAACTAAAACTCTTTTAAAATCTAGATTTGGTGACAGAAAATGAGGACGGATGTCCAGAACTAAACTACATGTTCTTCAAAAGTTCTGTGAAAATGAACCATGAAGTTTCCAGATGCTCCAATCACCGGCTAGAGGTTAGGAGTCTCGTTTCTAAAGGTGGCGTTCGCACAAAACGGGCCTGAAACTGGTGTCACTTTCCACCAAACGTTGTGACCGGCTAAAAACTAAAATGACAGGAGAACGTGCGTTCCCTCCCGTGACCTCTGACCCTGACGCACGCTGGTTCTGGAGACAGGAGAAACTGGCGGTGCAGATGGTGAGTTGGAGAACTGAAGCCATCATGATTCCTGTCAGACTTTTAATTTCTCTTCATATCAACCTTTTTTCATTGATCGACTTCATCATCAGCTTTGAAAACAGCAGATTAATTTCTGCTGCTGAGTCATAACTACACGACAACCTTTCAAATTAAAAAGGCCAAATTAAACCTGAAATCAAAGTCTCCTCAACTTCTCATCAGTTTTCTCCCCTTCCTCTCCCAGATGGTCAGCATGGTGACACGAACCACTGATTAACACCTTAATGTGATGAGGTGTCGGGAGTCAGACTGATGCTGTAAACATGTAAACACCGTGGTGACACTCGTGTGTGATGCAGCATGATGGATGCACTGGTGCTGCTGGGAGACGTTAGAAACGCGAGAATCAGGAGGCGGTGTGGACCTGTTATTCGTCACGCCGCTCCTGTGGTGACAAAAATTAGTTTTTTTCTCTCCACACCGATTTCTGCCTCAGTGAAATTGTGTTTCTTTACTTTTTTCTCCATGGTTACCGTTGGTTACCATGAAATAACTGATCGGCCCTATATTAAGGGAGAAAATAAATCTAAACCTGCAAGGCCCTGTGTTATAACTGGTTGCTCCCCCCCATCATATTTTCACACAGGAACATGTAGGTTTGGATTTATTTCCCCCTTAATAATAAACTCCTTTGTTCAAAAACTGCATTTTATTTAAACTGGTTTGATCTGAAACACTGAAGTGAGACAAACAGGCCAGAAGCAGGAAATCAGGAAGGGGCTGAAGACTTTTACACGGCACTGTAATCCTGCACTTCCTTCCTTTCCTGTTGGTCCAACTCTAGAGATAAACTCTGGATCGGTACCGGCCTGGAAAAGCCAGCTGGTTCCATCAGCAGCAGGAGTAACTGCTGGTTCTGATCGGGTTCTGGGTTCGACCAGAGAACCATGCCGTTCCTACCTACCGAAGCTCCTTCACTGCATTTAATCCAGTGAAGACATGTTTATCGGATGTTTTAAATCTGGGATCATTTCCTGATGAGCTCCTGCAAAGTTTTCCATTCGGACTGTGAACAGAACCAACATCTGGCGGTTCTGGAACACCAGCTACCATCAGCTTCTGTTCCTGTCCACAGATCTGCAACAGCTGGGAGGATTCCTGGATTTATCTGGATTCATCCAGAGTTAGGAATGATGATGAGACATTCCCAGACACCTCAGCAGGCCGGAACGCCCCGGGAAGACCGACCAGGTTCTAACAGGGAGATGAAGCCGTGGGGATCCAGCAGGAAGCACATCGGGGTCATCAGAAGATCCCAAACAAAGGAGTTCGAGTAACAAGGAAAACTGGAATTTTGGGACAGAATAAACTGGTTTGCTGCAGTCAGGTGTCAGGAATGACCAGGGTTCTTGTTGCTAAAGGTTCTGGTTCTGCTGGGCTCACTGTCAGAGGGTTTCTACATGGTCAGGAACTTTTCGTTCCAGCTGATGTTTTCCATCAGCTGAAGAGTTCAGGTCAGCATCTTCTGCTCAGGTGTGCGAGGAGCCTCAGGAGAAGCAGTAGGTGTGGGAGGGGCAGGGGCTTCTGCGAGATGGTTAGGGGTCCTTCCAGGGGTGCTAGGGACCTCGCCAGGGCTGTAAGCCCTCCGTCAGGTGTGTTAGGAGACCTGTAGGTGTGTCACACTCACCTGTCAGTGAAGTTTTCCTCGCGATGTTTTCATCAGCAGGAAGCTAGCTGTTAGCTCGGTGCTAACTGGAAGGACTGGCGGCTGAAGCTCGATGAAGCTCCGGGTTAGCGCTCAGCTAGCGGCTCCGAACCTACAGAAGAGCGGCTTCAGGCGGGTCCAGCAGGGAGAGGAGGCCGGAGAGCCGCTCAGAGTGTCCAGGAGATGAGATCCGCTCCGGGCTACAGCTACAGCTAACGGCCGCTGCTATCCACCGAATCACAGCCGGAAGTATGGGTCCTGGTAGCGGAAAGCGCTTCCTGAGCCCTGAGCGCTGGCTGACAGGAGGACCTGAGCCCTGAGCTCAGACTGGAAGGTGGCGGGCAGCATTTTTCCTGAATTCGGACTGACAGGAAGTTTTGAGCACAATTATGGGGAATACTGATCTATGAATGAGACGAGAGTGGCTTGATTAGCCCTGAGCTCTGACTGACAGGAGGCTGTAGACGTAAACAACGAGCTCCTACCAGGTTACCGTGGGCAACACTGTAGGTCAGAGGTCAGAGTCCCTAACCCTGACCTCCACAGAACAGAACCTGGGCTTTTTCATTTCCTAACTTATCAGAACTATCAAGGACCATGGATAATTTGGACTCTGATGTCATTAATCTTCATTTAGCGTAAATATTTTATTCATGTAAATGGAAAAATAGCACTCCATTGTTTACTCTCTTTCTGAACTACTTTGCTGAATATTTTTAAGTCACTTAAATATGTCTCTAATAGAAATAAGACAACTGCCATGATTTACCAAAACATTGCTAAGTCCTTGCTGTTTTAAATGTGATGCCTGGCCTATGCCATATTGGTTTTTGTTCCCGTTTTTCCCTCTTTATTTATAAAAACTGCTCACTTCATGATCTCTGTTCTGAAAACAATCATATTGTCAGATTTACTTCCCCGACTTGCTTTGTACATTGTACATGACTTTTCTAATAAAGAATAAGTGAAAAAAAGAACCATCAAGGACAAAATTCCAGGAACCAAAAACATCCAGAAAATAGGTTTTTATTGAGAACACTTCCTGCTCATTTAATGTTCGTGTCTGCTCATCAGAAGAATGAACTGATGCTCAAGGAGGCCAGTTCAGCTGATAGTCAGACGTAGCACGGAACCATCTACTCTTCGTCGTCAGATAAAACCCAAACATAACTGGACTTTACTGAAATTAATGAATATTAGACAGCAAATCGATTTAACGAGAAGAAAAAAGCTGGAGAGAAGGCAGCAAACACAATTCAACACCAGCTCCAGCTTTCTGTCCCAAAGTCCTGATTAAAATGCTAACAGTTTGAAATAAAACCTGGAGATTTAGTTCCACTAAGACCCCAAAATCTCACAGATATTGTAGAGGAACAAACAGCAGGTGTGCAGATCCCTCAGAGCCTTTCCTGACCTCCAGGTCGGTCCAGATGGACCAGCAGCAGCTTTTCAAGCCAGGCCTTCTTCTCCCTCTGCTTCCCACCCACTCCTCACTTCCTGGGAACGAGAGGATTTGCTCCGCCTCTGCTGCTCCCTGATTGGTTGCTCACACCCTGAGCTTTCGGAAAAGGTCCGATTTTTCTGCTTGGAAAACTTTGAAAACCGTTTTCAGGGTTAGACTTTGCCTGCAAATAATCTGGAAGAGAGTCCAGGAAACAAAAACATTCTGGGTCTTTATTGGTTCTGACAGTATCAGAACTGGTCCCGGTTCTGGTTGGTATCTCTGACGGTAACTGAACCGGTCCCGGTTCTGATACTTTAATGTTACAGAACCTGTGAAATAAAACCAGATCCGTTCTTCTTCAGACGCTCCATCCTGAAAGCATCCGTCGATCACCGGCTGCTGTTGCCATGGCAACCTCCGGGAGAGCCAGGGATGGAGAGGTGTGTGTAATGACTGCGGTCTATCTGTCTCTGTGAGGACCACCGTGCAGTTCTGCTGTCGTGACCAGATGTGGTTCTGGTTCTGACCCGGTTCAATCTGTGGTCTTTCTGTGGATCTGACAGCTCCTGATGAAGCCCAGCAGCTTCTGTTCTGGTTCGGTTCTGGCTGACTCCTGGTTCTGTTCTCTTTCTGGTCCAGATTGAGTCGCAGTCCTGCTAATTTCATCTCTGGTTGGAAACGTCAGCAGTGGCTCTGGATCCATGGCTGGACATGGAGAACCAGAACCAGAACCAGGAGAGGCAACATTTAGTGTCTCTGCTCCTCAGATCTGGAACAAACTGGCTGAAAACCTGAGATGATCAGAACCTTCTGGTCCCTTTAAATCTGGACTGAAAACATTTTGGATTCAGTTCAGTTTCGACAGAACCAGTTCACACGTCGACTGGAGGAACTTTAGAAACAAGTCGTTTCAATCCAGCCATTCATTCCAGTTGATCCTTGTTATCTCAGGAAACCCAGAAGAGCATCCAGTCATTGACCTGCAGCGTTAACTCCTCCTGACCAGCATGGGCAAAGAAACCTCCAGCAGAACCAGAACCAGAACCTGGGTCAGGACAAGCAGCCATCTGCCTCAAGCGACTGGAGGTTTGAGAAATGGTAAAAATGTTAAATGGCCTGTACTTCTATAGCGCCCCCCCATTCATTCACGTGCTGATGGCGGCGAGCTGCTGGATAGTAGCCACAGCTGGTTTAGTCTGACAGGCGAGGCTGCCATGCAGTGGCGTCACTGGGCCCTCTGACCACCAAGGAGGGTGAAATGTCTTGCCCGAGGACACAACAACAGAGACAGACAGAGCAGGGATTGAACCAGCAACCCACTGATTACATCCTGCCTCCGTTACCACCATCGTCCCGAAGCTGGTTCCACAGGAGAGGATAACTGAAGGACCTGCCTCCCATTATGCTTCCAGAACCTCCGGGAACCAGCAGTAGAAGGTTCTGCATGGTCGGGCCGAAATCAGTACTCATCGTCATCAGCTCTCAGCCTCATGGCGCCCGCCCCTTCCCGTCACAAACGCCCTGGGGAACCTGTCATCCCCTCTGATCCAGGAGTTTAGATCAGAAAGGAAGATCAGACATAGGTTTGTAATTTCTTCAGTCATCTTGATCGAGAGAAGGTTTCTGAAGTAAAGGTTTAATTACAGCTACCTGTGGTTCTGATCCGTTGGTTCTGATCTGTTTACTCAGGATAGATTAATTAGATCTAAAATGGGGGCAGTAATCAAAGGGAACACCTCTTTAAATATTCTGGTTCTGATGGGGTCCAACATGCAAACTGAAGGTTTAGAAGAAGCTAATGGTAACTCAGAAAGCTCAACTGGATCAGAACCATCCAGACACAGATCAGGTTCTGCTGGTATCTTCAGTCCTACCTCACTTGGCTTTGGATCAAAGGTTCTGACTGATGAACTGTTTCCTGGTTGGGATTACAGATTAGATCTGGATGGGATGTAGAGTTAAACGTGTGTTCTGCCTCCCTTTTCCTTTGTCGTGTTTGTTGTGAAGCCCGAGGATCGCCTGGCGAATCGACGCCGCGACAGAAATAAACCTCACGGCTTCAGAAGGAACCATCACTGTGGAGACAGTCGGCTCTCAGTCGGGTCCAACGGCAGAAATTCACTGTTGATGTTTTCATTGCAGCAGCAGCTGGTTGTCATGGAAACTGTGTAATGTGCCTGAAAAGGCAGGAGGCCTGGTGTGTTCATCAAAGAAATCAAGTCTACCAATCAGGTGAGGTGACCCAATAGCGACACCTGAACTTTAGGCTCCGCCTCTACCCGGAACTCACCTTTACTCTCAGACTCAATGCCTCCCTGGATGACAGCCTGAACTCCACCTAGACCGGACCCCGCCACACCTGTTCTTCTCACACAGGTTCAGCAACAGACTCTCCAGCTGCATTTCTGTTCACCTGAGACAGCAAATAACTACCTGGCTGGAAACATCAAGGCTAAATTAGACAAAGAGGGTGACTGGAGCTGCGATCCTTGACTCTAGAAGAGCCTTTGATCCAGTTAACCTGACGCTCTGTTGATGAAATGATCAGAGTTTCATTTCTCTCCTCTGGTTATTCAGTGGATCAAGTCAAATTAACCAGTCAGAGAAGGGCGAGGGTCCTGCAGGGTTTAGATCAGGGGTGGGCAATCCCAGTCCTCAAGGGCCGGTGTCCTGCAACTTTTAGACGTGTCTCTGCTTCAACACACCTGAATCAAATAATGAGGTCATTAGCAGGACTCTGAAAACTTGACTGCACTGAGGAGGTAATTCAGCTATTTAACTGAAGTGTGTTGGACCAGGGTGACGTCTAAGAGTTGCAGGACACCGGCCCTCGAGGACTGGGATTGCCCACCCCTGGTTTAGATGCATCCCTGCTCCAACACACCTGGATCTGATGAATGGCTCGTCGCCAGGCCTGTGCTAAACCTGATGGCGGCCAAGGAGATCCTTCAGCTAACATTTGATTGAGATGCATCGCAGCAGGGATGCGTCTAAAACCTGCAGGACAGCAGCTCAGGAGGACCAGGGTTGGAGACCCCTGGATCCATGATAAAACCTCCCATGTAGCTCCTAAAGGTGTCCCTTAAGGCTCAACCTCAGGCCCCCAGTTATTTAGTCTGTATATAAATGACCTGCCATGTGTTTGTCCCTATGATGTCACTTATATGCAGATGATGCAGTGATTTATTTACATGCAAAAACGAGCAACAGGCTGCAGAGGAGCTGCCAGCAGCACTGGAGTCGGTTTGTCAGAAGTTAATAAATTCAAGTCTTAATGTTAGTAAAACTGTCTGGATGATCTTCTTGGAGTCACCAGTGACTCCAAGAAGCTGATCAGCCAGAAATGAAGAGCCTTCAGGAACAGAGACCAGTAATGATTGTAGGTCCAGTAGGAGTTGGGCTGGCCATCTCCACACTCTGTAGCTGTCAGGTGAATCAGGATGGACAGCAGGTCGAGTTCAAATAGCTGGTGGACCACGGTGGACCATGGAAGACCACGGTGGACCATGGAAGACCACGGTGGACCAGTCTTCTGCTGTCCATCCTTGTTCTTCACTCTGTCCTTCATAGTCTTCTTGGACAGAAGTAGTTGCTTTGCTGCTCTTCTTGTTAAAACCAGCTTCTTGAGGCGTTCACTCCTTCCTGCTGCAGATGCTGAGCAAGCTCTGCACGGGTGGCGCCATGGTTCTGATTCTCCTGGACATCCTGAAGTTGAATTTCTCAGCTTGGCTTTCTTGATGGAAACTGTTCCTGCAGCAGTTCCCTTCATCTGAGACTGTTTTGGTGCAAAGTGATGAAGCTGCAGCTCTTCATGGAGGGAACCATTGTTGACGGGGAACTGAAGCTCTGAGCAGATCTGGGGACCTAAAATCAATCAGACTGATGGAGTGATCTCAGCTTCTATGGCACTGCAGAAACATCTGACTAGAACCTCTGAGAAGAAAAGCAGGTCCATAATCATATTAATAAGGTGACATCAAGCAGGTGATGAAGAAGAGTTTTATTTTAGACTCTTCATCATGACGAGAACAAAGCATGCAGCATCATCATCTTCAGTCTGACAGATGGAGATCTTTTAATAGCAGCAGTTAGTCACATGATGTAGTGAAGTTTCATAGTTTTACATTCAGATGGAAACAGTTTTCAGGATGAGATCACATGCAGCAGCACAGAGACACCAACAGCAGGGACAGCTATCAGCTCATCGACGCCCAGCAGATCCTCGTCTAGTTCCTCTGGGCGCCATTATTCCTGACACCCTGTGGAGACGGTCAGGATGGGCTGGGAAGAACTGCCATGGCGTGGTTCTGATCCATCCTCAGTCTCATCGTATCGCTGATATCAGAGGCTGTAGGACAGACTGAGTCTGAGCCACACTGAGAAAAACCTGTTTTCACAATAAACCACTAGAGAAAAATCTGAGAACAACAGAACAATAAGCACAGGACTTCAGCAAGAAGATCCAGAAGACAGCAGGGCTGTCAGCCAATCAACATCAAGCACCTCACAAAGCCTCAGCCAATCAGCAGGCACCTAACACACCGCAACAACCACACATTACCGCAGCAACGGCGCTGTTGCCTTGCAACAAAACCATCTCTATGGCGTCCCAGGCATCAAAATGGCAGCAGAGCAGTCACCATGGCAACAAAGCTGTTACCATGGTGACATCGCGATTGAAAGAATGTGTTTTATTTTATGTTCGGAAAGCCGAAGGGAAATGTCCACCCTGGTGGACAATAAAGTTTTATCTCATCTTATGTCAGCTGAGTTGTTACCATGGCAACAGACATCCTCAGCCAAGTGAGGAATCATAATCATCATGGACCTTTGAAGCTGCACGAGGTAACTTTTATAAAAATGTTTTTAACATATTAATTAAAACGGTTTCTGTGTCCTGACAGCAGAACATGAGACAGATAACCCGCCTCCTCCCTGCGGTCCTGCTGCCATCTGCAGAAATACACCGCCTGGTCAGAACCAACCAATCAGAGCCAGGGGGAGGGTCAATCACGCTTCTGTACCCGCCGCTCACACCCTCCCCTGCACAGCGCCTTCAAGCTCAACATTCCCGGTTTGCTGCAGCCACTGTGCTAGTGGCGGAGAAACAACCCGTTACAGGAAAACTGTTTGTCTATGCTAACTACCCTTAGCCTTCACGGCAGGCTCCGCTGTGGGGGAGGAGCTGGAGCGCAGCAGAGAGCAAAGAGGAAGGTGTTGTCATGGTGACACGAGGATGACTGACAGCATGACCCTCCTCCTGGCTGTGATTGGTTGTTTCTGACCAGGCGGTGTAGCTCTGCAGATGGCAGTAGGACCAAAGGGACAAAGCACAGGAGCTCATCTGTCTCATGTTCTGCTGTCAGAACATCGTGACCGTTTGAACAAATATGTTAAAAACATTTTTACAAAAGTCACCTACTGCAGCTTTAAGTGCAAGGATTCATAATTTGGATCCAGAGCTCTGGTTCTGGTTCTGAGACTGGGTTCTGGTTCTAGTTTTTAAGTACAGTTTCCACTGTTTAGTTGCTTCTGTACAGTTCTGGTTCTGGTTTGCTGCTTTTTTTGCGTTTCCAGAGAAAATCTTTTTAAATTTTTCAATATGATCTCAGACCCTTCACTGTCAATGTCCTCTCTCGGACACATGGATGGACTCCAGTAGATCGTTTCTGTGGAGACATGATCTCTTCCTCTGACATCACTTCCTCTTACCCACGGTGCAAACTGAGTGCAGCAATGTGTAAAACAAAGCTGTACACAGTAGTTCCTGGTAGCTGGAAGGCTAACCCAACCCACTGACCCTAAAGACTGACTGAGGATCGGTTGGTTCCACCAAGCAACAACCTGCAGGAGTGTTCTGACCCGTAGCAGAATCCCTTTCCAATAATGACGTTTTTGAGCCAATAACATTAAAACTTTTAGCTGCTAACATTAATAAATTATTACCGTACTGGCATAACCTACAAAGTTCCTCAGTATAGTGAAAACTATACTCTGATAATATAATAAAACATGCTAATGTTCAAACATGGTTAAAGTACATGTCATAGTCGTCATTTTCATACAAGGATGCATCAGAGGCAACATTTAACTAAGGTTAAAAAAGCCAATCAAGAGTAGAAGCCAATAGCGAATATCTTTATAATAACTTTATGATCACATTATTGGCAAAATATGTTTTTTGTTATTGGCTAAAAAGCTTTGCTACATTATCATCAAGCTGTTAAGTTGTTAGCTTAATTATCTTTAAAATGGCCAAAATTATTATATTATTGAGCAGTGTTACATGATTGGTTGCTACAAAGTGTCATAACATCCTGGTGTCATACCGACCAGGTGTCTTCTAGTCAAAGTTTATCATCCAGCTGTTGTACCATAGAGGTGCCATTATATCCATGTATCATACAGTTCAATAGTTGTATCGTCCAGGTGTTGCCTTGTTCAGATGACATATAGTCCAGATGTCATACCATCCAGGTGTCGTACCGTCCAGGTGTCATACAGTCTAGGTGTCGTACTGTCCAGATGTCTTATTTTTCAGGTCTTGTACTGTCCAGATGTCTCTAGTGTCCAGGTGTCATACCATTCAGGTGTCATACTGTCCAGGTGTCTTATTGTCCATGTCTTGTACCATTCAGACATCATATCCTCAGTATATTTTACTGTTGCGGTGTTTTGAGGTGCCAGCGATCAGTTTCAGGATAAGGCCTTTATCTTGCAGGGTCAAAGGTTAATCCTTGAACCTCCGTCCCTGTAAACTCTTATAATAGTTCTCCTGTTCAGTCTGGTTACGGATCTCTCGATCCAACAGAACAAGTGCTGTTTTGCGTCTCATGGCCATTTCCCTGCGCTGAGCGTCAGCAGACATCTCCGACTGTAAGGCGGGGTCAACGGCAACGGCGGGCGAGGCTGAGCGGCGTGGACAGAAGCTGCTAGCACGGGCAGATGAATCTCCCCTGGTAAGCTTGTTGAGGTTGTAGGAGTCTCGTGGGTCCTCTCCATTGGACATCGCAGCCCACTCCCATGGATTTCCGTTCCCAGCCAGGGGTGGGGCCTGTGGGGGGGGTGGAGTTTGTACAACAGGATGGTAGGGGGCGTGGGCATCCACGGTGATGATGCCTGGCCCGTCCCGCTGGCGCTCAGAGGGGTGGCGACAGTGTGGGGAGTCTGTGTTGGAGGAGGTGCCTGAGCCAGTGGAGGTGCTCTCAGAAGATTTCTCGCCAGAAGAGGAGGAGGGAAGAAGACCCTGCTGCTTCGACAAGGCAATGACCTGCATGAGGCGCGGCTGATTGGCAGCACCCCGGCCCGATCCCTCCCCACTGGTCTTCTCCCGGATGGCAAGCCACTTGGCCCTGGTCAAGGCGCTTTTTGGGGACACTGGTGGGGGTCCGGCTTCAGGGATCTGTGGTGGTCTGGGTGTTGCCACAGCTTTGGCCCCACCTGGAGGCGGGGTGGGGTTGCGACCTGATCCTCCCCTTACAGTGTGCACTGATGGTTGGTAGATTGGTGCCTGAGAACTAGCATCGTCAGTCCCCACAGAGCTTACTTCAGAACCGTCCTCACTGGGCTCACAATCCGTGCCTTCCCGAGTCCCCAGGCCCCGCATCTCTATAGACTTCTGCTTCCACTCTGAAACCAGCTGCTGGGACCTCATGGGGTCCACCGGTACCTGCACCGCCTTCAGACGCCGCTGTGCCGGTTGCACTGATGGCACCGGATCCTCCAGCACCTCATTGGTACCAAGAGGACCATTAACATTCATGCTAGTTCTTGGCAAGGTGTTACTGAAAGTCAACATGGTCTCCTTCCCCATCGGGCTCCGAGGGGCCAGCAGCTCCACATCAACGCTCGCCCTCTTCAGGCCCTCCATGGAGCCCTTCTCCCTCTGCATGGGCCCAAGGCCTTCCAGACGCTCTATGGGGGCCGGAGCCGCAGCGATCTCATCGTTACTCTCAGAGGCAGAGGCAGGACCCTTGTTATAAACCGACTCGTGTCCACGCTCCGTCAGCGCTCGCAAAGGGTCTTCCATTGGAGGGGGAGGGGGCGCAGTCTGAGCGAACTCATCAGAAGACTTGAAGTTGGCGACGGCGTGAAGCGCCTGGAGGACGAGAGTAAAATCAGCCATCAGAGAGCAGAACAGGAAACGTATATTCCTGCCACCTCCCAGGTAGGTCAGGTGGCAGGTGCTTTGAGGCGGACAGGTAGAGATGTTTCCGGTGGGTTGTTGGTCTTATTGGCTAATGAAACAGAAAACAGACTAATATTCAGCTGAGTTTCTGTTTCAGCAGCTTGGCTCATGTTGCCTCTCTAAACATTAGACATTAGATAAAGACCTGACGCCTCCGCAGGGTTGGCCGCCGCACCAAAGTCTCCTGAACAGCTATACTGATGCAGTTGCCATGACAATTGCTTCACATTATGAAGCCCATGACAAAAGCCAGACAGATCAGTCCAGATAATAAATCTAAACTCCAGCTCTATGCTGCTCTGATTTCTCTCTGTGGGAACGAAGGGATGTCAGACAGGTGTGGAGGTCTCACCAGGTACGCAGCGATGAAGGCTCCGATCAGGAAACCCACGTAGACGTCGATGGGATGGCTGCGATGCTGCGTGATCTGAGTCAGGCCCGTCAGCGCCGCCGCGATGGCAAACGCAAACACCAGGACCGGCTTCAGCAGCTTGGTGGAGTCGGAGATGGTGGAGTTAAAGTACATCTGAGAGGGACAGAGCCAGCAGAGACAGGGAATAGAACCAGCAACCTTCAGACCAAGAACTAGGAGGACAGGTTGATGCTTCAGAAGGTTCATCTCTCACCGAAACATAAACGGCGGCGAAGGCCGACAGAGTTGCATGCTGGGAAGGAAAGGTCCTCCTAACAGAGAGACAACGACCTGTCTTCAACAATCAGCTTTTACCTGAAGAACACGACACCAACAGGAGGAGAGGGACGCACCTGGCCGCCATGATGGCGTGCTGGTCATGTCCTGAGCAGATGTCTCTGGTGATGTAAGCATTTTGGTCACATGACACGCCTGCCAGAGTGTAGTTGGGTTTACAGACGGTGAGGAAGAAAGGGGCGTGGTAACCTGTCGACAGCTGGATGATGTCAGTGAGCAGCGCCGTCGCACAGAGCCCGAACACATGCACACCTGGACAGCAGGTAGACAGGGGTGTCAGACAGACAGACAGGTGACAGGTGAGACAGGCAGGTGACAGGTGTGTCAGGCAGACAGGTGTCAGACAGACAGGTGAGACAGGCTCCCACCTACGAAGCGGACGGTCCTCCTCAGGAAGGAGTTGAAGCTGCAGCCGCCGGCGTTGATGCTTCCTTCGGCTCTGTGGACCTTCAGGCGGGGCTGCAGGCAGTAGACCACCGCTTCCACCAGCATGATCTGGCACACAAAGCAAACGCACCCTTAGCTGATCCCGGGTCCGGTTCCGGTTCTAGAGCAAAGCGGTTCTCCCAGCATTTCACCATCGTCACAATCCAACCAAGACAAACGTGAAAATAAGGAAAGCATTCAATGAGCAACAATTAAAAATACAGTAAATGGAGAAAAAAATAGAAATTAGAGATTAAAAAGGAAAGACAATCAAAGCAAAGACATAAATAAATCAGTTTAAAGGACGAATCTGAGACAAACTGGAGGCTTGGTTCATGTTGAATAGTGAGCAGAACCTTCAGAAACACTCAAGGAACCTCTCACTCCTGCTTATGTCTCCGAAACACAAAGCGAGCGTGGCCTCCTAACACCACCTGCTCTTCCTGAGCCCTCAGCACCTCCATCGCCACCTCTGTCTGTCTGGACCTGGAACGGATCAGTACCGAAGCAGCCGGGCCGGCGAAGGCGAGGCTCAGCAGCATCAGCAGCGGGATCAGCTCGTCTCCTCCATCCACGTACGGCATGCTGAGGTCTCGGTCATGGCACCGGAACCCCACCTGGGCCGGCTGCACCACGTCCGTCAGCTCCAGGAAGTACAGCGACACCATAGAAGAAGCCACGATGGGCAGCTGCACACAGACAACACACAGGGTCAGGTTCTGGTTCTGGGACCGCTCTGAACAGCTCCAACTGGACCAGAACATCCTGACACATTCCTGAGGAGAAGGAATCCCCCCTCTGGTTAAATACTGAATCAGCTGTGGTTCTAGAGTCCAGTTTCACCAGCCAGAACCGGTCCAACAGCATGAAGTAGGCAAAAACATCCTGGCCTGATCTAAAGAGCTTCTCTGATCAGTCTCGATGGGTCACAGAACCATCTAGAAGGTTCTGGAGTCCAAAGAGCCTCAGTCAGAACCATGAGCCACCCATGGACCAGAACATACCCAGGAAAGGGCGACCCACCAGATTCACTCCAGGAGGTCCAGAAGAACCCAGAACAACATCTGGAGCTCTGCAGGCATCAGCTGAGGTCAGAGGTCATGAGAGATTCTGGGCAGAAATGGCCTCCATGGGAGAGTTCCAAAACCAGAACCACTGCTGACCCAAAGAACACCAAAGCCCGTCTCACGTTGACCAGAAACATCTGGATGATCCTGAAGACTTCTGGGAAAACGTTCTGAAGAAGTGGACCTAATGTAAGGTTCTGGTTCCCGGAGCAGAACTAACAGAACCAGAACATCATACCTGCAGTCAGACATAGTGGTGGTGGTGTGATGGTCTGGGCTGCTTCAGAACCTGGAGGACTTCCTGTAACTGGTGGAACCATGAACCTTCTGAAGGAAGGAGAAGGTCCGGCCATCAGAGCCGTACCTGCAGCAGCAGGTCCACCTCTGATTGGCTAAATAGAAATAAATATTTCGTTTTTAGGAGTGGCCCAGTCAAAGTCTGGACCTAAATCCTACTGAGATGATCCACTGATCCGATTCGACCCCCCCCCGGGTCACGTCTGCAGGTCCTCGGCTAACCCCCCCGTCCCTCGATCAGACCAAAACTTTGTATCGGACCAAACCGGAATCACAGGTCAGGCTTTTTAAAGATCGGTGATCGGCCAGAAAACTGCGATCGGTGCGGCCCCTCCCGCTTAGGGTGTGAATACTTTTTCAGGTCGGAGAAATTTTTATCCTTAATGACTAAAATCATTTGTGTGTTTGCTAAGGTCTGATGATCTAAAGAGAGGTTCCCAGAACTCCAGAACCAGAGCCTGGGTGGTCAGGTGACTGTGGGTCAGGGGACTCTCAGGTGACTGTGGGTCAGGTGACTCTCAGGTGACTGTGGGTCAGGGGACTGTGGGTCAGGTGACTGTGGGTCAGGTGACTCTCAGGTGACTGTGGGTCAGGTGACTCTCAGGTGACTGTGGGTCAGGTGACTCTCAGGTGACTGTGGGTCAGGGGACGTTTCTCACCTCCACAAAGTAGAAACATGGCAGAAGAGTCAGACTGTCCTTTGGAGGTTTCTTCTTCATCTTCTCTGTGGACGAGGAGCTCATCATCATCATCATCATCCTCATCAATCTGAAACACACACACACAAACACACACACACACTGTGAGAAGGTTTCAGACTCCACCTGGCGCTGCCAGGCTGGTCGGGGTTGTCCGGAGCGATCTCTGTAGTCATGCTGCTACCGACTGCTGGAGGACAAACTGCTCCCCTGCTACTTTCTCCTACTACTCTCCAGTCAGGCATTACACACACCTCCACCTGGAGAAAACCACCTCTTTTCACAGCTTTAAAAGGATGCATCAGTTAAAGTGTCCCACAGGGATCAGAAGCAGGACCCCTGAACCCGGCTAGGAGCCGGCCCAGAATCTAGAACCATTTGGACTTTAGGGAGTTTAACGTAAGTAAAAGTTTATTTATATAGCACCTTTCACAGACACTGAAGGTCACAAAAATGCACAAATATACGAGAAAACAGTAAAAGTAAACAAATATAAACATTACAGAGGTAAAAATAAACATGATGGTCATAAAAACCGCCGACACATTGCAGTGCTTAGAAAGCTTGGAGAAACAGATAAGTTTTAAGTTTGCTCTTGAAAGCATCCACAGCATCAAGCGAACGTAACGAAAGCAGATCATTCCAGAGCCTCGGCGCAACGGCCTGGAAGGAGCGATCTCCTCTGGTCTTAAAACAGGCGCGAGCGACCGTGAGAAGATTCTGATCCAATGACCTCAGCCTTCGAGAGGGAGTAAACGGACACAACAGCTCTCTGATGACCATGGAGAGCTCTAAAAGTCAGCACCAGGAACTTAAACTGAAAAGCCACTGGGAGCCAGTGAAGCGGTTTTAGAATCGGGGTAATGCGAGCCCTTCTGTTGGAGCGGGACAGCACCGTTGCCGCCGCATTTTGGACCTGCTGCAGACGAGACAGCTCCTTTTTGTTAAGACAAGAAAAGAAGACTGTTACAATAATCTAAACGAGAAGACACAAAAGCATGGATAATCAACTCTAGATCATCTTTGGAAACAAATCTGCTAAGTTTTGAAATATTCCTGAGCTGAAAAAAAAAACCAAACCAAAACAGTTCTTTGTGAGCTTTGAGAGATGCTCCAGTGACATCTCTCTGTCAAAAATAACGCCCAGATTTCTGAGGCTTGATTTAGCTCAGATCACCCAAATACTGGTTGATTCCTGGAATGTCATCATCAGGGGCAATCACCAACACCTCAGTCTTATCAGAGTCCAACTGCAGAGAGTTAGCGCCGAACCATTGTTTTATTTTCACAAGGCAGTTCATTCAACAGTCCAATTTATGAATCTCAGAGGACTTAAAGGAGCAGCACAGCTGGATATCATCTGCAAAAAGACGATAGGAACCATAGGCAAACTCCTGAAGTATTTTACCCAAAGGAAGAACATAGAGCACAAATAACACAGGTCCCAACACAGAGCCCTGGGGCACTCCACACAACAAACCTGCAGTCGGAAATGATCTGGTTAGCCAACAGACTGTAACTCCTTCCGGACAAATATAACGAGAACCACGTTAGTACAGATCCTGACAGACCAACCAGGACACGCAATCTTGCTTACAAGATTTCACGGGCGACAGCATCAAATGGCGACGAGCGCTCCAGACTGCATTTCACAGCGTCCGCAGGCATCACGTCACTTGCTCTTTGATCAGAGCGGTTTCCGTGGAATGGTGCTCGCAGAAACCAGATTGAAAATGTCAGAATTTTCTAGAAATTACATAAATTGTTCCGAGACCACCTTCTCTAAAAGTTTGGACAAGAACGGAAGTTTCGAAATAGGCCAGAAATTCTTTAAAAATGTGGGGTCCAAATTAGATTTCTTGAGAAGTGGTTCCACAAAAGCATGCTGAGAAGAGCTGGGAAATACACCAGAGGACAATGACAAGTTTATTAACTCGGTTCTGTGTTCGGTTCTGCGTTCGGTTCCATCTTTCTTCCTGTGGAGATCCAGTTCTTTTATTCGTGAAAAAAGGAACTCTCAGACAGGAACAGATTCTAAATTTACTTGGACCGGGCCTGACAACTGGACCAGGTCGGTTCCACCTCCAACTGTTTGATCCAGAATCTCTGTAATTTACACTGAGCCCAGACCAGCCAGAACCAGGCTGGTTCTGGATCTGCAGCGTCCTGTGGAATGGTCCAGATGGTCTGCAGTGGACGGGTCCATTAGTGGACCGGATCAGAACCACGGGAGAGGACTTCTGTCAGAAACATGAAGCTGATCTGAGTCTTCATCACACCATCATCATCCTCCGACTGCAATTAACCTCCGACCAATCAGAAAGCAGAATTCACCACAGACAGGCAGACAGACAGACAGGTGAGACAGGTGTCCCTGCAGATCAGACCGCGGATGTTCTCATGCGAGCCTGCAGCGCGTGCGCGTGCACGGACAAACACACGTGCACGCGGCAGAACGGGTCGGTCTCACCTCAGATCCTGGACCGGACCGGCTTTGATTCAGGTTTTCTGCTGCAGAAGCGGAACCGCAGCGGCTGCAGAACCGTCTCTCCCGGTCTCGCCCGTTCCTGCGGAGCGCGCGCGCTGTGGGTTGTGATCCAGTCAGTTCGGGTGCTGGTAGTTCCGGTTCCGACCCATCTGGTTCTGGTTTGGACAACGTTCGTCCACAGTTTCTGCAGATCCGTCAATGTTTTCTGTCTGGTGGGGATGCGGCTGCACGGCGGGAGCGTGCGTCTGCGCGTGCATGCGTGTGTGGGAGAGAGGGAGGGCGGGCGGGCGCGCCCCCTGTCGGTGTGCGACAGGACAGCACTGCAACGTCTCACGAAGCGTCTGACTGATCACACCTGCCCTGCAGAACTCACAGGTTCTGACCCGAAACACAAACACCTGACATGACGTCATGGAGGACGTCCTACAGCTCCAGAACCTCAGAGCTGCAGGTGTGCTGAGTCATCAGGCTCGGTTCTGTTGGTGTCCAAACTGATTTGTTTTGGTTCCATCTGTGATAATACCCGGACCTCGGCGGCTCCGTGACGGCTGGCGGTCCATCCAGGTGTCCCCACATCTGGACCAGAACCAGCTGGTTCTGGTCCAGATGCTGCAAAACAGTGTTGGAGGAGCTGGCTGTGATGGAACCAACAAAGAACTGGGCCCGCGTTCTCCAAGGCTCTCAGAGTCTCTCGAAGCGCTCCTGTCCTGGTGAGGAGGACTGGTGGACCCCGCAGCTGGACTGGGACTGGTGGACCCCGCAGCTGGACTGGGACTGGTGGACCCCGCAGCTGGACTGGTGGACCCCGCAGCTGGACTGGTGGACCCCGCAGCTGGACTGGGACTGGTGGACCCCGCAGCTGGACTGGTGGACCCTGCGGCTGGACTGGGACTGGTGGACCCCGCAGCTGGACTGGTGGACCCCGCAGCTGGACTGGTGGACCCTGCGGCTGGACTGGTGGACCCTGCGGCTGGACTGGGACTGGTGGACCCCGCAGCTGGACTGGTGGACCCTGCGGCTAGGCTGGGACTGGTGGACCCCGCAGCTGGACTGGGACTGGTGGACCCCGCAGCTGGACTGGTGGACCCCGCAGCTGGACTGGGACTGGTGGACCCCGTTGCTGGGACTGGTGGACCCTGCGGCTAGGCTGGGACTGGTGGACCCTGCGGCTGGACTGGGACTGGTGGACCCCGCAGCTGGACTGGGACTGGTGGACCCCGCAGCTGGACTGGTGGACCCCGCAGCTGGACTGGTGGACCCTGCGGCTAGGCTGGGACTGGTGGACCCCGCCGCTGGGACTGGTGGACCCCGCAGCTGGACTGGTGGACCCCGCAGCTGGACTGGGACTGGTGGACCCCGTTGCTGGACTGGTGGACCCCGTTGCTGGGACTGGTGGACCCTGCGGCTGGACTGGGACTGGTGGACCCCGCCGCTGGACTGGGACTGGTGGACCCCGCAGCTGGACTGGGACTGGTGGACCCCGCCGCTGGACTGGGACTGGTGGACCCCGCAGCTGGACTGGGACTGGTGGACCCCGCAGCTGGACTGGTGGACCCCGCAGCTGGACTGGTGGACCCCGCAGCTGGACTGGGACTGGTGGACCCCGCAGCTGGACTGGGACTGGTGGACCCCGCAGCTGGACTGGTGGACCCCGCAGCTGGACTGGGACTGGTGGACCCCGCAGCTGGACTGGTGGACCCCGCAGCTGGACTGGTGGACCCCGCAGCTGGACTGGGACTGGTGGACCCCGCAGCTGGACTGGTGGACCCCGCAGCTGGACTGGGACTGGTGGACCCCGCAGCTGGACTGGTGGACCCCGCAGCTGGACTGGTGGACCCCGCAGCTGGACTGGGACTGGTGGACCCCGTTGCTGGGACTGGTGGACCCTGCGGCTGGACTGGTGGACCCCGTTGCTGGGACTGGTGGACCCTGCGGCTGGACTGGTGGACCCCGTTGCTGGGACTGGTGGACCCCGCAGCTGGACTGGGACTGGTGGACCCCGTTGCTGGGACTGGTGGACCCTGCGGCTGGACTGGTGGACCCCGTTGCTGGGACTGGTGGACCCTGCGGCTGGACTGGTGGACCCCGCCGCTGGGACTGGTGGACCCCGCAGCTGGACTGGGACTGGTGGACCCCGTTGCTGGGACTGGTGGACCCTGCGGCTGGACTGGTGGACCCCGTTGCTGGGACTGGTGGACCCTGCGGCTGGACTGGTGGACCCCGTTGCTGGGACTGGTGGACCCTGTTGCTGGGACTGGTGGACCCCGTTGCTGGGACTGGTGGACCCCGTTGCTGGACTGGTGGACCCTGCGGCTGGACTGGTGGACCCCGTTGCTGGGACTGGTGGACCCTGTTGCTGGGACTGGTGGACCCTGCGGCTGGACTGGTGGACCCCGTTGCTGGGACTGGTGGACCCCGCAGCTGGACTGGTGGACCCCATTGCTGGGACTGGTGGACCCCGCCGCTGGGACTGGTGGACCCTGCGGCTGGACTGGTGGACCCTGTTGCTGGGACTGGTGGACCCCGTTGCTGGGACTGGTGGACCCCGTTGCTGGACTGGTGGACCCCGCAGCTGGACTGGGACTGGTGGACCCCGTTGCTGGGACTGGTGGACCCCGTTGCTGGACTGGTGGACCCCGCAGCTGGACTGGGACTGGTGGACCCCGTTGCTGGGACTGGTGGACCCTGCGGCTAGGCTGGGACTGGTGGACCCTGTTGCTGGGACTGGTGGACCCCGTTGCTGGGACTGGTGGACCCTGCGGCTGGACTGGGACTGGTGGACCCCGTTGCTGGGACTGGTGGACCCCGTTGCTGGACTGGTGGACCCTGCGGCTGGACTGGTGGACCCCGTTGCTGGGACTGGTGGACCCTGTTGCTGGGACTGGTGGACCCTGCGGCTGGACTGGTGGACCCCGTTGCTGGGACTGGTGGACCCCGCAGCTGGACTGGTGGACCCCATTGCTGGGACTGGTGGACCCCGCCGCTGGGACTGGTGGACCCTGCGGCTGGACTGGTGGACCCTGTTGCTGGGACTGGTGGACCCCGTTGCTGGGACTGGTGGACCCCGTTGCTGGACTGGTGGACCCCGCAGCTGGACTGGGACTGGTGGACCCCGTTGCTGGGACTGGTGGACCCCGTTGCTGGACTGGTGGACCCCGCAGCTGGACTGGGACTGGTGGACCCCGTTGCTGGGACTGGTGGACCCTGCGGCTAGGCTGGGACTGGTGGACCCTGTTGCTGGGACTGGTGGACCCCGTTGCTGGGACTGGTGGACCCCGTTGCTGGGACTGGTGGACCCTGCGGCTGGACTGGTGGACCCCGTTGCTGGGACTGGTGGACCCTGTTGCTGGGACTGGTGGACCCTGCGGCTGGACTGGTGGACCCCGTTGCTGGGACTGGTGGACCCCGCAGCTGGACTGGTGGACCCCATTGCTGGGACTGGTGGACCCCGCCGCTGGGACTGGTGGACCCTGCGGCTGGACTGGTGGACCCTGTTGCTGGGACTGGTGGACCCCGTTGCTGGGACTGGTGGACCCCGTTGCTGGACTGGTGGACCCCGCAGCTGGACTGGGACTGGTGGACCCCGTTGCTGGGACTGGTGGACCCCGTTGCTGGACTGGTGGACCCCGCAGCTGGACTGGGACTGGTGGACCCCGTTGCTGGGACTGGTGGACCCTGCGGCTAGGCTGGGACTGGTGGACCCTGTTGCTGGGACTGGTGGACCCCGTTGCTGGGACTGGTGGACCCCGTTGCTGGGACTGGTGGACCCTGCGGCTGGACTGGGACTGGTGGACCCCGTTGCTGGGACTGGTGGACCCCGTTGCTGGACTGGTGGACCCTGCGGCTGGACTGGTGGACCCCGTTGCTGGGACTGGTGGACCCTGTTGCTGGGACTGGTGGACCCTGCGGCTGGACTGGTGGACCCCGTTGCTGGGACTGGTGGACCCCGCAGCTGGACTGGTGGACCCCATTGCTGGGACTGGTGGACCCCGCCGCTGGGACTGGTGGACCCTGCGGCTGGACTGGTGGACCCTGTTGCTGGGACTGGTGGACCCCGTTGCTGGGACTGGTGGACCCCGTTGCTGGACTGGTGGACCCCGCAGCTGGACTGGGACTGGTGGACCCCGTTGCTGGGACTGGTGGACCCCGTTGCTGGACTGGTGGACCCCGCAGCTGGACTGGGACTGGTGGACCCCGTTGCTGGGACTGGTGGACCCTGCGGCTAGGCTGGGACTGGTGGACCCTGTTGCTGGGACTGGTGGACCCCGTTGCTGGGACTGGTGGACCCCGTTGCTGGGACTGGTGGACCCTGCGGCTGGACTGGTGGACCCCGTTGCTGGGACTGGTGGACCCCGTTGCTGGACTGGTGGACCCTGCGGCTAGGCTGGGACTGGTGGACCCCGTTGCTGGGACTGGTGGACCCTGCGGCTAGGCTGGGACTGGTGGACCCTGCGGCTGGACTGGTGGACCCCGTTGCTGGGACTGGTGGACCCTGCGGCTAGGCTGGGACTGGTGGACCCCGCCGCTGGGACTGGTGGACCCTGCGGCTGGACTGGTGGACCCCGTTGCTGGGACTGGTGGACCCCGTTGCTGGGACTGGTGGACCCTGCGGCTAGGCTGGGACTGGTGGACCCCGTTGCTGGGACTGGTGGACCCCGTTGCTGGACTGGTGGACCCTGCGGCTAGGCTGGGACTGGTGGACCCCGTTGCTGGGACTGGTGGACCCTGCGGCTAGGCTTGGACTGGTGGACCCTGCGGCTGGACTGGTGGACCCCGTTGCTGGGACTGGTGGACCCTGCGGCTAGGCTGGGACTGGTGGACCCCGCCGCTGGGACTGGTGGACCCCGTTGCTGGGACTGGTGGACCCTGCGGCTAGGCTGGGACTGGTGGACCCCGCCGCTGGGACTGGTGGACCCCGTTGCTGGGACTGGTGGACCCCATCCTAGCTGATCTCCTCTCAGCCTGGTGACTCAGTGTTGAAACCAGAACCCTGGAAGCTTTACCTTCATGAGTCTTTCTGAAATAAATCAACGGGTCCAGTTCTGGGCGCCGATTGGTTGAAACATGAAACAAGATACGACATAAAACCCAAGTCCATCCCACTGATCAGTTGACAGAAATGAAGCGATCATTGAATCTCGACTGGATTAAGGAAAGCGAGTCATGGTGATGAAACTGAATTATCCCACCCTCACCAGGCTTCATCACCTTATTTACACCCTCATCATCACTGTGGCTGGTCACAGCTTCTCTCCCTGCTGCTCCTTTTACTACATCATCTACTCGATATTAATGTGATGCTCAGCTGTGATTGGCTGCTGGTATAAACTTGGAAAAGAAAAGGGAAACCAGCCAGGAGGAGCAGAGCCTGCTGCTGGCAGAGCTCCATCATCTCTCCTCTTTCCTCCCTGCTTCAGACTCTGAGGATCGCTAAGCTCCTCCTCTCCACTCCTAACATCTCGTCTCGTTAGCAGCTCTCTGCAGGCTGAAGATGCTTTGTGAAGAACTTTTATCTCACCGAGGGGAAACAGATTTTGCCTAGAACGACGTCACTGAGAGCTTCTGCTCTGAGGGTTCTCTGGGAACAGGGTCCAGGTCTTCACTCACGACAAAGTGGAAGAAGTTTGATGCTTTTATTAGAAAACAGGTTTTATTTACAGACGACAGGGGGCGCTGCAGCCTCAGCGGCAGACACGGGGACGGTGTTTCAGGCAGAAGGTTCTGGACCTGTACTTCATTCAGAACCGCAGCCAGGCTGGTCACACCTGCCCAGGTGTGTTCAGGAGAAGGTGGGCGGGATCCTCCTCCACAGACCTCCACACAGACAGTTCTTGATCCAGCGCTGCTCCCACTGCTTCATGGCGTTGGTCTTGTTGGGAGAGCGAAGCATCGTCACACAGCCACACCTGCAGGGGGCGGAGTTACACACGTCACACCTGACTGGTTCGACACAATGATCAGGATCAGCGTGATCCACCCTACCATCCTGTGCTGCAGTGACATCACTTCCTGGGGACTCACCTGGTGCAGGCTTTGCTCTCCTCAGTGGGGCTGACGCCCATGTGAATGCAGCGCAGGTTATCCATCTTCTGGGCGCCAGGACTCCTGAACACAAACACAGGTCAGTTCACCTGCAGCTGGATCCCAGTCCACTCCCACTGGCCAGGTGAGCTTTACCTGGTGAACACATCCAGGGGGGCGGAGCCTCCTGCTCCCTGTAACGACGAAGCTTTTCCAAACTGCAGCCGCAGCGGCAGCTTTCCTTGCAGCTTCACGATGATGCCGTCGTTCACTGGGAGCCAGTCCATACTGGGAACCAGCAGCTGACTGGGCAGCAGGCAGCACTCGTCTATGAGGCTCTCATCAGGTTCTTGGGGGGGGCCATCGTCCCGTGCTGCCAAACAGGGGAGGCGGGGATTAGCTACAGGTACGACCTGAGAGGGCCGGGCGATGTGAAACGAAAATCCCTCCATCATCAAAGCTGACGAAATAATGGAGGCTTCGTTTTCCCTCATGCTCCTGAAGGCACCACCGGGCCCCCACCTTAGTTATTCAGCTGTAACAGTAACGTGGAGTGTGGCGTTACAGCTGCGCGTTATGGTAACATGTTACTGTAACAGGCGACCCGCTTACATACATGCGTGTCGGTGTCCAGGTTGCATACCAGCGTCGCATTACAGTGTGGCGTTACCGCCGCGCGTGACGGTGTCGCCGTGTCCCGTTGCATACCAGCGTGGTGTTAGAGTGTCGCGTTACCGCCATGTGCTCAGCCGCGTGTGATGGTGTCACGTTACAGCCGCGCGTCACCGGGGGCGCCGCGTGCGCGTCACCGGGGGCGCCTCTTACGGCCGCGCGTCACCGGGGTCGCCGCGTGCGCGTCACCGGGGGCGCCGCTTACGGACGCGCGTCACCGGGGTCGCCGCGTGCGCGTCACCGGGGTCGCCTCTTACAGCCGCGCGTCACTGGGGGCGCCTCTTACGGCCGCGCATCACCGGGGTCGCCGCTTACAGCCGCGCGTCACCGGGGTCGCTGCTAACGGACGCGCGTCACCGGGGGCGCCGCTTACAGCCGCGCGTCACCGGGGTCGCCGCTAACGGACGCGCGTCACCGGGGGCGCCTCTTACAGCCGCGCGTCACCGGGGTCGCCGCTAACGGACGCGCGTCACCGGGGGCGCCGCTTACAGCCGCGCGTCACCGGGGTCGCCGCTAACGGATGCGCGTCACCGGGGGCGCCTCTTACAGACGCACGTCACCGGGGTCGCCTCTTACAGACGCACGTCACCGGGGGCGCCGCTTACAGACGCACGTCACCGGGGGCGCCTCTTACAGCCGCGCGTCACCGGGGTCGCCGCTAACGGACGCGCGTCACCGGGGGCGCCTCTTACGGACGCACGTCACCGGGGGCGCCGCTAACGGACGCGCGTCACCGAGGGCGCCGCTAACGGACGCGCATCACCGGGGGCGCCGCTTACGGACGCGCGTCACCGGGGGCGCCTCTTACAGCCGCGCGTCACTGGGGGCGCCTCTTACAGCCGCGCGTCACCGGGGTCGCTGCTAACGGACGCGCGTCACCGGGGGCGCCGCTTACAGCCGCGCGTCACCGGGGTCGCCGCTAACGGACGCGCGTCACCGGGGGCGCCTCTTACGGACGCACGTCACCGGGGGCGCCTCTTACAGCACAGCCACAGCTTGGTGAGCAGTCGGAACAGCAGCTGCATGCTGTCCTGGTTGTCCGACATGGCGGTGAAGGTGGGGAGGCAGCCGGGCTTCAGCAGACCCCAGATCCGGATCATCACCAGCATCTCCCTCAGCATCCCCAAAGACGCTCCGTCTCTCATGAAGCCGAAACCGGGCCGAACGATGGAACCCTGCAGGAGAGCGTGGGAACAACAGAGGTTAAAGGTCAACAGCAAAGCCTGAGGGGGGAGGATCTCGGAGTGGGCCACGTTCCTATAAAGGTGAACATGGAGTCAGGTGGGATGATGCAGGCGAAGACTTGAACTCATTTCTGAAGGTTCTTGTCTCTCCGTCATTGGTGTCCTCCTCCACCTCTGGCTACACCTGCACCACCAGCTGTGTGTGAGGTTACCCACCTGGCTCACCTGGTTGGGCAGATTAGCCAGCAGGTACAGGACAAAGTCCCCCACCCACTGGATGAGCTGCTGCAGCGACTGAAGGGGAGGACCGTCCAGCACGAACTCCTCCGTCTTCAGGTTGATCATCACCTTATCGATGTCTGAGGAGACACAACGCTCAGATCAGCCGTCCGAGCGCCTGATGGCGGCTCTCCAAGTGGACCGCTCTCACCTGTGTCTGTGTTCTTGGCGCAGATCTCCGTCAGCCGGTCACCAGGACTCTTGTCAGGCGTGTTGAGCACGTGTGGTCTGAGCAGAGACTTTAGGGTGGAGCTGATGGCGATCAGCAGTAGCTTGGCGTGAAAGTCGCATGCTCGTGCTGCCGTTGCCGTGGAGAGTTTACAGAGAGAGGCCTTGACGGCTACGATCCGCGTCGCCAGAACCTGCACAGATCACGCATCAGTGAGGAGGAAGGTGACTGCTGACGGACGGGGCGGCAGGACGGGTCCTGACCTGCTGCAGGGCCTGGTTCTGCCTCATGTACTCCTCGTGCAGCTTCTCCACCAGGTTGTGCACCATGCTGGGCTGCACATGCAGCAGCACGTCCCACCAGTCGTAGCCCGTCACCATGCAGTACTCCAGAAGAAACAGCAGGTGGCGCAGCGTGGTGTTCATGTCCAGCACTTGGCCCATAGAGGGCGACACTCGCAGCATGTGGAGCTGAGGATCAGACAGCAACTGGGTGACGAGAGTCCTCAGAGGTGTCCCCACACCGAGGCGCGATTAGGCCCCGCCCCACACCGACACGCGTTTAGGCCCCGCCCCACACCGAGGCGCGATTAGGCCCCGCCCCACACCGAGTCGCGTTTAGGCCCCGCCCCACACCGAGGCGCGTTTAGGCCCCGCCCCACACCGAGGCGCGTTTAGGCCCCGCCCCACACCGACACGCGTTTAGGCCCCGCCCCACACCGAGGCGCGATTAGGCCCCGCCCCACACCGAGGCGCGATTAGGCCCCGCCCCACACCGAGGCGCGATTAGGCCCCGCCCCACACCGACACGCGTTTAGGCCCCGCCCCACACCGAGGCGCGTTTAGGCCCCGCCCCACACCGACACGCGTTTAGGCCCCGCCCCACACCGAGGCGCGTTTAGGCCCCGCCCCACACCGAGGCGCGATTAGGCCCCGCCCCACACCGACACGCGTTTAGGCCCTGCCCCACACCGAGGCGCGATTAGGCCCCGCCCCACACCGACACGCGTTTAGGCCCCGCCCCACACCGAGGCGCGTTTAGGCCCCGCCCCACACCGAGGCGCGTTTAGGCCCCGCCCCACACCGACACGCGTTTAGGCCCCGCCCCACACCGAGGCGCGTTTAGGCCCCGCCCCACACCGAGGCGCGTTTAGGCCCCGCCCCACACCGAGGCGCGTTTAGGCCCCGCCCCACACCGACACGCGTTTAGGCCCTGCCCCACACCGAGGCACGTTTAGGCCCTGCCCCACACCGAGGCGCGTTTAGGCCCCGCCCCACACCGACACGCGTTTAGGCCCCGCCCCACACCGAGGCGCGATTAGGCCCTGCCCCACACCGAGGTGCGTTTAGGCCCCGCCCCACACCGACACGCGTTTAGGCCCCGCCCCACACCGAGGCGCGATTAGGCCCCGCCCCACACCGACACGCGTTTAGGCCCTGCCCCACACCGAGGCGCGTTTAGGCCCTGCCCCACACCGAGGCGCGATTAGGCCCCGCCCCACACCGACACGCGTTTAGGCCCCGCCCCACACCGAGGCGCGTTTAGGCCCCGCCCCACACCGAGGCGCGTTTAGGCCCCGCCCCACACCGACACGCGTTTAGGCCCCGCCCCACACCGAGGCGCATCCGTAAGACTTCAAATTCAAATTCAAAAACACTTTATCTCTCCCAAAGGGAAACTGAATCTACAGAGCTGCTCCAACCCTGCCACCCTGAGCGGCGCCATTCTATCGACAGAGTTGCCATTCAGGCTGCGCGTCACACGGATGCCAAAGTCCCTACATTTCAGAACGCCGGCCTCGTGTCTCCGTGCGGCCATGCGAGCTGTGCCTTGTTTTGTTTTTTTTTTGGACGAAGCTCCATCTCCCTCTCTGTCTCGTATGCGCCGCATTCTCACAAATAAACATGGCGCCGTTCAGCAGGGCTGCCAGATCTGACAGCTTCCAGCAATATGTCCTTTCAAATCATGAAGCTGCGCCACAGTTTCACCTGATTAACCAATGATGTCACGTTAGATTGTACACAATTCAAAATAAATCATTGACATCACAGCTAGAGCACAGCATTTTATTAAAACGTACAAGTTCTGTGCTTTTCTGTAGCACAATTACAACTATTTCTAAATAATTTTTATCTGAACACTTCCTGAATACCCGTAAAAATTCGAACACGCCCAAGCCCGTTTTTCCAGCCCAACGTGTCTGCCCAATTAGGCGGATACCCGCCCAATCTGGCAACACTGCCTCTTCAGTGTTTTCACTCCCTGGCTGTGCAAGAGCGCCACCAACTGGCAGACCTACTACTCCATTTTCATTTGCTGTGATGCTGCTTGCTGTCATGCGGCTTCCTCTGAAATGATTCTGTTTAAAAAACATTCCAACACTGATGATTGTGATCATATGTCGCAGGATTAAAATCTGGTGGAAACAGAAGATCTGAGAGGACGCGTGGACAGGCGTAAACCAGTCAGAGAACTGGCCCCCCAGGCCTCACCTTGCCGTGGCTGTCGACTCCAACCAGAGCCAGCGAGGTCCAGGAGAACTGCAGGGCCTTGAAGTGGAGGGCGGGGCCGGCGGCCCGCTGGCGTTTGATGGCGGCGTCGTCTCCGGGCCGCTGGGCGGAGGAGGAGCCGTAGAAGACACCCATGGTGTGGAGGGAGAGGCGGTGGAGGATCTGGATGCTGCCGTCATGGAAGGCCAGAGCCAGACCTGGAACCAGAACCGGAGCGGTGGGTCACAGAGGGGTTGGGGGTGGAGGAGCGGACGGTTCTGATGCTTCTGCTCACCCAGGCCGGGGCAGAACTTGGTGTCCGACGCCACCTTCAGGTCGGTGTTGGAGATGGAGATGGGCAGCTTGGGCAGCGCCACGGCGGAGACCCGCTCCAGGTCGCTGGTGGTCGTCAGGATCCTCCACTTCAGGATGGTCGGCTGCTTCTCGCCCACTGCAGAGGGGTCAGAGGTCAGTCTCTGCTCCCTGAGGGGGACTCTGGCCAGTGGAACCAGTGGGGGCGGGGGGGGGGTCAGAGGTCAGGACAGGCTCTGACCAGTAGAACCAGAGTGGGGGGTCTCTTACCAACTGGAGAGCGGTGCTGGAAGATGTTGTTGACAGGAAGTCCCTCCTTCCTCAGGGACCAGCACTCCACGATGCTGCCGCTCTGATTGGACGCACACAGCAGCACCTGCAACACGGTAGAACCGTCAGAGCCGGCTGGTTCTGATGGACCCGGCGGGCCCGGCGGTACCGCTCACCTGCTCAGAGTTCTCCCGGGTCAGGAACTTGAGGTGGGTGACGGCCGGGTATTTGTCCCTCCTCATGGGGTCGGTGGTGCAGCGCAGGAACAGCGACGGCAGCAGCTCTGTGTCGATGCGACACTTCTCGCTCACCACGCTCACCACCACCTGAACACACACACCAAACGATTGGCTCCCCTGGGCGGCAGGTTACCGTAGCAACCAGCGTCCGAGAGCCCCCACCTTGTAGAACTGAACCGGGGAGGAGCTGCTGCCGTCGGTGGCCGCCACCACGATGTTCCCCCCTCCGGTGAAGGCGATGTCGGCCAGCGCCACGCGGCCCCTCAGCCGGCACAGGCTCTCGCTGGCCGTCAGCAGAGCGCCCCCTGGCTTCAGCAGCGACACGGTGACCAGGCCGCTCACCGTCACCGCCAGCCAGCCCTCCATCGGCTTCCCGCCGAACAGAGTCAGAGACGGCGAGAACTTGACCCGCGAAAACTTCTCCCCGAAGTTGGTGGAGCCGGACTGCAGCGAGAGGAGACAGGGTGAGGCTCCGGAGCGTTCTATTGGCCGATAACTGACAGGAAGTGACCTCACCATCTCCACATGCAGAGCCAGCTTGACGCCGTTGTGCAGCCAGCTCAGAGCCACGATGGGATCCCCGTCCACAGAGCTGGAGAGGACGCTCTCCCAGCTGTTGACCAGGTGGTCCGACATGGACCAGCACCTGATGTGGCCGTCGCCGTCCGCCGACAGCAGCCGGGAACCTACAGAACCGGGTCAGAACCAGGTCAGAGATCCTGGACACCAACAGCCTCAGCTGCAGGGAAACCAGGGGACTTGGGGAAACCTTACCTGATTGGTCCCACTCCAGACAGGAAATGACCTCACTGTGGCCAGAGTTGATGGAGAACACGTCCCAGGGGTGCTCGGTGTCGATGATGTGGATCATGTGACTGACATCTGGAAAACAGACAAAGCAGAGGATGGAGGCGGAGCCTAATCAGGGGCTGAGTAAAAGCCGCGCACACAAACGACTTGACTGACAACCGTCCGCGGTGGACGCGCCGTGTCCAGTCAGAGATCTGCTCCGTGTGGAGGAGCGTAGTCATGAGTTTAATCGTTTAATCAGGAGCAGCACCAGGAACACGCGTGTTGGGAACAGAATGAGCCTCAGCCCTGCCAGCAGCAGGTCTCTCTGAGGAACTGTGCAGCTCTGCTTAGCGTTCTATCGAAGCCACAGTTTGTCGCCCCCTGGTGTGAATCACCAAAACTACATGACATCAGTTGGGTCTGATGAGTTTTTATTCTTTGTTTTTGGGTTTTTCTTTTCTATAACGTTCATGTGTGGATATTAATTTACATCTTGTGACGAAATTACCTAAAGCTAAACGTTCACATTTAAAATAATAATAATAATGATAATAATAAGGTGTCACAATATAGATATATTTGTATTTACAGAAAAATAATCAGCTGATCTGAACTGTTTTCATTTTGTTTGGGTCAGCATTTAATTTTTAATCAGACAGAATGAAACATCTGGTTTATTGGAGTCCATCAGAACCACAACTTCCAGCTTCTCCATTTCTGAGCATCGCTGCTAACATCATCAGAGCGTCGACCACAGCTCCGCCCTCACAGCCCGTCCACGTTCCCCGTCCCTCGTAGTGAGGAACACACCGCCGCCAGCGGAGACGCTCCCAAACCGAACCAGACCTACGTCCGGACAGTGAACCTTTGTCTACCTTTGTTGTCGTCGTCTTCGTTCTTCAGGTCTGTGGTGAAGGCCACCAGGTTCCTGCAGGACCAGGAGCACACCAGTGGGATGGATGGGCAGTGGGTGCTCTTCGGACGCTTCTCCCAGTCACACACATACGCCAGCTCCATGATTGAGCCAAAGAAGAAGAACCAGGGCACCTGAGAAAAAACACATACAGCTGGTGAGGCTATAGGTGTCAGAACAGGTCTGTTTACTGGTTCTGATCATCCTCCTCCTGGAGCCCGTTTCAGAAAGCTATGTGCATATCCTGGGTTTTCGGTTCCAGAAAGCTAGGTCGCCGTTATCCCGGGTCGACTGACTCCGTGAAGCAACCCTGCAGGGTAGCAGCTTGGTTGAACTAATCCCGACTCTGTCCTGCTTGAGGAGAGAGTCGGAAATGGCGGGACCTTTTCTCGAGGGGCCTGTAGATGTTGGTGAGTAAATCCTCCGTCCACAGACGGTGATCAGGCTCATCCGCTCTGGATTAATATCATTTGGAGCGTTACCATTTTTCTCCACAGTTAATTTATCTCAATGAAGTGACACCCTGCACATCGATCATGTGACCCAACATGGACCTCTTGGTTTTACTGTCAACGGGATGCTGTCAGGAACGCTACTGTGACACGAGACTGTTGCTGGACAGCAGAGGAGCCTCCCAGCTCGTTAGCAGACAGGTGAGTGTCTTCACCTGTCCTGTGGGACACTGGGGTTCCACTCCTGGCAGGTGTTCTTGAGTAAAGCTTCTCTATTTCTCTTTTACATTATTATCATCAAGCACAAACAGCTCAGCTTTAGTTACATTTTATTTTAAAACGGAGCTTTTCAGACAGCAGCTGTGTTCATTATTGCCTACAGTAATTACTAATATTTTCTTCAATCAAATAGTCACCACACAGTTTGTTTGTTTTTCAGATGAAACAAGTGTAGTAGAATATAACTTGACTGCTGTCAGATCAACTCACACATTAACCTGGTCTCTGCCATGCTAACAGTCCTGCTTTTTGTGTGTTGTGATATTCTCCTTATGCCCTCGGTGAGACATGCGCACTTTGAGGCTTCTTATTTCCTCCCGTTGCTATAGTGACTCGTGTTGTCTGCCTCCGTTGATAAGGGCTTCTGATGTACTCACGCTTAACTCAAATATCTTGACCCAGAGTTGAGATCACCTGTTCTCAAACAGAAAACTCTGAGTATCACAGAGCCAGGTAGGTTTATTCTGCCTCTACTCAGTTAGTTAATCCCGCTTTCTGAAACAGGGCCCTGGTATAAACTGGGACTGACCCCAGTATCATTTATCAGCAGGGGTCGCACTGCTTATAGAAACTGGGAACAACAATAATAAAAACGATAAATTAATTGTCAGATTTAAAACACGTACTCCTGTTTAATGGGTTCGGTTCTGATCCATTCAGAATTCCCTTTAAATACGTGCTTATTTAAGATCGGTTCAGTCCGTTAGTTTGACTAGATTTTAGAAGAAATCGGTATTTTTCCTTTATAAAAACAGCCGCTTTAATCTAAAACTGCAGGCGAACTGGACCAGTACTCAGAGGGATCCAGGTCCAGTAGTTGGAGGTGCTTAAAGTTCGCTGGTTAACCAGTTTAATTCAGTTCTTCTGCAGGTGCTAGCTGCTGTTAGCTTACCTGGCTGACTCAGCAGGGGAAAATAAAAAATAATCGCTTTCAGTCTCACAAAAAGAAACTGAAAAATTAAACGATAATATTGACTACTTGTCCGAACCAGGCCGGATTTTGAATAACTGAGGTCTGTTCAAGAAGTGGAGCTAAAGACGGAGTTTTAAATCAATAAGCCTTGGTCCCACCCCCGGTCCAACTGAAGCTGTCCAAACAGCTGCCTGAATGTAAAACTAAATTGTTAAAGCATTTCATCAGTCAGCTTCACATAAACATCACTCGAACCGTGTTCTGTTTTCTTCTTGGCGTTAATTTTAGTTTAAATTTAATCTGCACATAATCTCCGTAATATCCGGTTAAACCTGTCTACTCTTTGCTGAAAAGGCGCCGCGGGCAGCCCTTACTGCACGGGGGAATATTTTACTCTCAGCGCGTTCTGACAGGCAAACCAAACCTGGTCTACTGCTTTCACATAAAATGTTTAAGGCGCTCATGTTTACCATCATTAACCTTCTGGCGTCTTTATTTAAATTTCTGACAGAGATTTGAGCAGAACGGTGCTTAAAAAGTTTAATATCAACCTGCATGTTTTCTTTCTGCTGACCAAACAGACAATTCCAACACATGCTGGCAGACAGAATCACACCTGAAACTCAGACCAGAGGCCCCAGTCATCAGTTTAAATGTAGTTATTCTTTATTTAGAGCAGGAAAAAAACTCAGATAAAAAATGTGTTTTTAACATTAGTGAGGAAGCATTAAAAGGCAGTAAAAAGTCAGTAAACAGGTTCTTCACAGGTCAATCAGAGCGCACCATGCTGTTTGGGAAGGTGAAGCCTACTCAGCTAGGTGTTATGTACCTGGGATCAACAGGTGGAAACACCTTCAGTGATATTAAGTGCCTGAACCCATCTCCAAATATGGTATCTTCTGATAATATACCTGAGGTTCTAAAACATGAGTCCACCAACAGTGGGTTGTGTCCACTGATATCCAGAGCAGACTCTGATCAAAGCATGGAAGACGTGAAGCTCTGGTCTACAGAGTTGACATGTTCTAAAGTCCAGAACCCATCCAGACAAACAACAGAACTCTGACAACATGAACTGATTTTATAATTTCATTTATTTTGCTGCATCAATTTAATCATGAACAGTTACTGACTTCCTGTTTAGCTGTGTCAAATTAAAAGTCTCAAGCTCAAACTCCTGCTTCACTCTCTGAGGTTCTACTGAAAGCAACCAGTCATCTCTGCTGGACATCTACTCAGCAGCTGATTGGATCAGGTGAGGACACCTTGTCTGTAAGGGTCTGTCAGGAGATATCTGTTTTGTTCAGAAGTCTGTCCTGATCCATGACCCTGCTCAGGATTGATCCACACTTGGTTCTGGAACCAAATCTGGTCCTGGTGGTCTCACTGGTTGTCCTGGTTGGCGAACTTTCCTGCCTCCCACAACAGAGCTCGCTGGTTCTTATGACGAACGACTCGAGTGGACTCCACCACCTGAAACAAGAGACATGGAGTCAGAAGGGACGTGGATGCAATGAAGACTAGGAGGCAATAAGATACGGAGACTAGGGAACCAAGAGCACAAGGAGTCAGAGGGGACAAGGAGACATGGACACAGAGAGGATGGGGAATAATTACATGTGGAATCAGTTGGTGAAGTCCTTCAAAATAAAACCTGTAGTTCCTGGGTCCAAACAAATAAAACTTTTCTGAAGAGCCATAGGTTGACTGATTTCTCTAAAGAGAAATCCTGAAAGACCTCCAGAAAGTCAGAAGATCTGCTGATGTAAACCATCTTAATGTCTGGATCACAAGATCTCAAGGAGAAAGAACCGGATCAGGACCTTTAAACTGGACTGGACAGATATCATTAAGGGTGTCAATCCATAATCTTTGAGCCAAGCATCAAGCATTTTTCTTCGTGAGCCAACTAACCAGTTAAAGCTGCAGTATGTAACTTTTATAACAAATATTTTTCTACATATTTGTTGAAATTGTCACTATGTTGTGACAGAATGGTATGAGACAGATAATCTGTGAAATAATTGAGCTCCACCCTATAAATTCCAGATGGGAACCCACTGGGGCAGCCTTCGCTCTCCTCTTTCATTGATCCGTCTCTTCCTTCCATGGCCCGGTCCAACAGAACCATCATTCAAAGTTAAACCGGGTCACAGAAAGCTGGACTTTACCTGACAGAACGTTCAACTTACAGTGATGATGGTTCTGACCCGGTGAAATGTTCAGAACATTTTGGATTCAAACTTCTTTTATGACCACAGTTTCATCTCCACGTCTCCCACTGCTGTAGAACCAGTCAGTCCGGAGAACTGGACCTGAAGGTTCTGTTTATCTGGGATCTACAGAATCACGCCAGAGGTCTCCAAAATGTTCCAGAATGTTTCTAAAAAGATGTTTAGGCGGGAATCACCATAGCAACCAAAGACTCAACACCTTCTTCTTTACTTTAATCCATCATGGCTGCCTCCATAGACCCTGTATATTAGAGCCATTGGGTCAGAGCCCCAGAGGTGTGAGAGGTTCTGTAGAACCCAGGATTTTTTAATCCTAAAACGGCTTTTCAGAATAAAGCTCACAGATCCCCTTCAAAGTAAAAAGAGTTCTGTCTTTGGCTGTAGATACTTTGGATCTCTCCAGATTATATTATTATATTATTGATGGTCTGCAGTCTTTACCTCATTGTTGATGTCATCAACGGGCTGGATTCCTGCGTACTGAAAGACACAGATTTTCAGACAGGAGGTTCTGGTCCAATCTCACAGGGTGAGAACTACCGAAATAAAAGATGGAAACTCACAGCGCTCTCTTCTAGCTTCAGCTTGGCTCGATGTTCCTCAAAGTCCTGCAGCAGAGTATCTGTCAAACCTCGAGGAACCGTCCGGACCGCTACCGGGGAGGAGGAGACAGGGGAAGCCAATGAGGTCCAGGGCTTAGCGGTGATGAAGGAGGCGGAGGGCAGCCGGACGCTGAGACGAGGAGAGGAAGAGGACAGACTGACGGGTTTCTCTGATTCACAGGAAGGAAGCACAACATGCCCATCAGAACTTCGAGAAACATCAGCGAGATCTTTAATCAGCTCAAAGTTGAAGGACCCTCACAAGCAGCAGAGGTGTTCACACACATCCCTGTGGGACACCTCAGACATCAACAATAAAGTGGTTCTGAGTGAACTGGATCTTCATGTTCTGGTTCTAGAGATGTTCTAACGCCTCTTTAGAATCTGCTTCATGTCCATCAACAGTGTTTGAAGGAAAAGCTGCTCTGAACTGAACCTGAATGCATCTCCAACATGTTACTGGTGGATAACACTGCCCTCCACAGGCCACAGTGAGAAGGACAACCCTGTTCACCTTTAAGTTTAGGTGTGGTGTTCCTGAGGAGACCATCTGACAGAGACTGGACTTTGAGTCAGAAACTGTTACTAATTTACTCAGACTGCTGGACTCTGACCTCATTAGGTTACTCATTTTGTCTGCAGCGGGTTTGTACTGGTCCCGGTTCTAGCTCATCACTCCCCATCAGAGCTCCAACCAGTCTGGATCACCTGGGAAACACCAACCCAATATCAGAACCCCGAAACCCCATGAAGCTGAGGAAACTGACGTTCTGAAACTGAAGGTTCACAGAAACACACCTCTGAGTTCTTCAGAAATGACAGCTGTTAGCAGCGGTCCACAGGAACCATAAGGCAGAATCTTGATCTCAGAGGGTTCCTTTCTCTGCGACACCAAGCTCATGTTCCTCCACTAACTGACAGCAGGACCATCTGGATGTTCACAGTAAACACTCAGAAGCTCCTTTTTAAAAACACTTCCAGGTGGGATTGAGGTGCTTTTTTTTACACTTTCATGTGTTCTGGGAAAGTACTAATCCGGCGAAGGGGGTTGAAGTCAGCCCGCCTTTGTCCCTGACTCACCAAGCGAGGGAATCACAGGTGCAGATCAGCTGGCTTCACGAGTTGAGAGAGTGATGTAGTGATGGTGAAGGTCTGTGCGACCAGCCAACTGGAGGGTTTAAAAATGTAAATAAGACGCCGTTCTGCTTTAGAAGAATGGGACAATGTCGTCAACGCTGAATACCACATCCTGTCATCTCGCACTGCCGGCTTGTTTTCTCTACATGGTTGTGTGGGACGTATGCGCCAGACGGAGCTGAGGGGTGGCCAGTCCTAACCGGATCAGGATAGAACTGCTTTGTGAAAGAGGCTAAAGAGAATTCAACAGGACAGGCAGGTACTACAGGGAATCACACCTAGGACTTCCTGCTTGGATGTTTAGTGATCAGCATCTTGGCCCAAAACCACCTGAGTTCAGTTCAGCTCAGTGATAAAAGAACCAACATCACACCTGAATCTAAATATTCCTAATTACCAGAATTTGGTTTCCAGTTGTCAGAACTTTATTAAAACTGAAACTAAAGAACCCAAAGAGCAGGTGCCGTTAAACTAAGGATAGGAACCAGGTACCTGTTTTCACTGGAGGGTAGAACTGCCTGATGGCCATCTCGGATGCCTGTTCCACCAGAGGAGCAGAGGAGAAGATGGGTTGGGTGGTTTCCTTCATGGACTCCCTCTGCTCTCTCAGCTCCAGTTCTCGTTTCAGAGCCTCTTCAATCTCCTTCTCAATGAAGTCTGGAGCTCCTTGCCCTCTGGACTGGAGGCCCGTGGACTCCAGGTTCTTCCTCCAGCTCTGAGGAAGCTCTGTTTCATGCAGTGTTGTTGGTGTTAGAGAAGCAGGAGGGGATGAAGAGGAAGCTGTTTGTCTTCTGCCCTCAGAGTCCCTTGCTGTGAATGAAGAGGAGGTGGTTGGGTTTATTGGTGAGAACCAGGAGTCATCAGGATGTCGGTGAGGACAGCATGGAGATAGAAACACTTCATCTGTTCCAGAATTGGACTCATCTCCTGTCCTCCTGTTCTCATCTTGGGGGTCAGCATCTTTTCTCTTGTACCCCAGTTGTGGAGGAGGATCTCTGCTTTCTGGTTCCTGGATCTCCTCTGGTTGCTGGGGTTGCTCCTCCCTTTGGTTTTCCCTTTGGAGCTTGCTGTGGAGGATGAAGCTCACTGGATTCTTTTCAAAGGTTCTATCAGGCGTCAGGGACAGCAGTGAACGTCTGGTTTTGATTCTGACCATCTCTCCTTGACCACTGCTGTGCTTCAGGCCTCGAGACCGCCGTAGTTCTTCCTCGCGTTCCTGGGTTAATCGGATCTCTCTTTCAATGGGTGTTTCAGGAAACACCTTGGACTTGGTCCAGTGATCAGCGTCATCGAGCAGGCCGTCATTACTGGTATAGCCTCCAGCCACTTCTGATGAAAGTTCCTCATGGCCAGAGTCCATGTCTTCAAAGACACTACTCTCCCTACTCATACTGCCATTGGACTGGATCACCGTCACCTTCCTTTGAAGATCCGTCTCCTCTCTCCCTGCTGGTTTAAATAGAGTCATGTCATCACTCGCCTCCATGGTACCATAGGTCTTCACCTTCCTCGATACATAAACATCAGGATCTGGTTCTGGAGTAAAGTTCAGCTGTGTTCTGGGGGACCGGACTGGGCTGAGCATCTTTGCCAGTCGGTCCTGCTCTATCTGCAGAAATTTCTGTCGGGCTGCACCAAAGTTGATCTCCTCCTCAACGACGGTCCCTGGTTTAGCAGGGTGAGGAGGTTCTGGTCTGGAGTTGACAGGACTGAAACTCAAGCTTAACCCCTCTATCAGTCTATCTGTGGAAAGGATGGGGTCCAGAGCCTCCCCTTGGTTCTGTGGTTCTGTTTGGCTCCTCCTAGGAGCTTGGCTGTGGATGATCATCTTACGAAGCTGCTTCTCCTCATCCTCTTCCATCATTTTCATGTCATTGTTGGGATCCACCCTATACTGGGAGTCTCCATTGCTCTCTGAGAACAGACTCTCTGGCTTCTTGTTGCTGCTGTAGGTCTGTAGTTTGAATCCCTTCTCTTTCTTCAGGATGACCAGTTGAGCCTGCCGCTGTGGCGAAACCATCCAGGCTTCGTTCAGTTCGGCTTCAAGACTTGTCGGATCCTCCACGAAGGAGTAGAAGCCGCACTGAGAGCCGGAGCTGCTGCTGGGACTGCTGGGCTGCCACTCGTCGCTAGAGTCCCCATCCTGCATCACGGTGACATGCCGGACTTCAACTAGGCCGTTCTGGGTTCTGTCATTCTCCTGTAAGATGACCAAGGAGCCAGAGTCCCGGTACTCCGGGCCGGGAGGAGGGCCAGCAATGGTTCGCAGGTCTGAGGGCTGCAGCAGAGGGGACAGAGGCTTCAGCACCCACCTCCTGGGGGAGCTGTCCATGACTGCAGGGGACACAGGAAAGCCACAAGGGGGAGGCTCTGATGGAGGAGGACAGTCTCTGGACCTCTGAGAACTTCGTGGAGACCAAACAGGCTGACAGTCTTTGGTTGAGAGTCTCTGAAATGACAACAAAGTGGGTTACTGAAGCCAGAGAGCCAATAAGACCAAGGAGCAATAAACTGATCACAACATCCAGGGAGTGCTGTGGGGTCTTTGCAAAGCATTGTGGGACCTGTAGTCCACATAAAGAAACCTTCTGTGCTGGTCTGGGAGCCGTGAAGGTGTTTTATGGTTTGGAGAAATGAAACTGAAGGAATGTCTGATTGATGCGTGACTAGTTTACAGCCCAGAGAGGAGCAGCTTGGGTCGCCTGTCCAGGTCGCCTGACACAATAACCCGTCTGTTATCAGATTCCAGCCTGCAGCCGCAGAGATAGACCCGCTGATACCAGTGGTTCTGGTGAACCCAGTCCAAAGCTCCTGGCCAAAAACCATCCTGAGGGTCCGGAGATGGACCCGCTGATACCAGCGGTTCTGGTGAACCTAGTCCAAAGCTCCTGGCCATAAACCAACCTGAGGGTCCGGAGTCCAGCTGCTGACGGCAGCTAGTCTGACAGGAACCGTTAAACTGTGCTGATCTACACTGGTTTCCAGTTCAACTGTTGCAGTACACCAGTCTTACACTGGATCTCATATTGGTTCTGTTGATGGTTGACCCATAGAGACACCTACAGAAAAATGCTGGGCAGAACCGCTCTTATTGGGTTCAGTCCTCATGTCAGTGACGTTTAAACTGGTTTAACTCATTCAGTTTGAAATTGGTTCTGGACTGGTTCTATTTACTCTGCTTTTATACTGGTGTCAAACTGGATCTGGATTGGCTCTGTTTATTTTGGTTTCATACTGGTTTCAACAAGGTTCTGGACTGGTTCTATTTACTCTGCTTTCACACTGGTTTCAAACAGGTTTTTGACTGGATCCATCTGGACTGGTTTCATGCCAGTTTTAAACTGGTTCTGGATGACTTGTACAAGTTAAAATAAATTACTTTTATCACAAAAAAATTCAGTGGTTTTATACTGGTATCATAATGGTTCTGGACTGGGCTAAATTAGACTGGTTTCATACTGGCTCTAGACTGGGCTAAATTAGACTTGTTATATACTGGTTCTGGGCTGAGTTTAATGAGACTGGTTTCATACTGGTTTCGGACTGGGCTAAACTAAAATGGTTTCATACTGGTTCTGGATCATATTTTCAGACATTTTGTGCTGATTAAAAATGGGTTCTAAACTTCATAAACTGGTTCTGAATGGTTCATAAACTGGGTCTGGACTGCTGTTAAACTGGTTTTGAACTGTTCTCATTTCGGGTCTCGCCTCGTTTTAGTCTGGTGTTGGACTGGATTAACACCAGAACTGCACTGGTGCTGCTCTGGGGGTTCTTCAGCAGAATGTGGTGCCACCTGCCAGCCTCTTGTTGGGTCTATATTCAGAGGAACAGCTTCCCTTCAGCTTCTCCCTCTGATGTTGGATCCAGAACCTTTCGGACTGAACCACTGGCAGCAGAACATTCGTAAAGCCTGACTGAGAACCCAGAATGTTTCAGAACCAGGCGATTATCTGTGATGGTTCAGACATCTGAAAAAGGCTGGCTCATCTTGGGAAGATCAGTCTGGATCAGAACCGCTTCACATGAAGTAACCAGACGGCAGAGGAGAACCAGGACCAGCAGGACCTGAGGAGGAAGTGTTCAGAGGTTCGGAGCTGCAGCTCCGTCTGAGTCCGGCTGATAAGCTGCCACTCCTGCAGAGAAGCTGCTGCTGGTTCCTGATAACATCTGACAGCTTCAACCGTCTTTACCAGCCTGAAGGTCCGATGGAACCAGACCAGAACCGGACCAGTTCTGGACCTGATACAGAGGACCTGACTGAGGTCAGTAACCCTGGAATCAACAGTTGAGTCCGCCTGACAGCAAACAGCTGATCCACAGCTCTGAGTGTGTGTGTGCGTGTGTGTGTGTTGCGTCTGGACCGAGCCGAACCATGGCTCCGCCCCCTAGCAGACCCAAACATCTCCACAGTTTCTTTGACCTCAAATCAGCCGATTTAGTTGAAGAACAAAGTTTGAATCTTACCTCAGATCAGCTTCCAGCCAGCCGCTCCAGCCGTCTGAAGAGAAGCTGACTGGAGGGACGAAGGTCACCGTGAGGCCCCGCCCACCCCCCACCCCCCAGCAGGACTCTGGATCATCACCATGGAGATAGTTGGGGTTTTAGTCCTGGGTTCCTACAGAACCAGGGGGTCAGGGAACCAGGAAGCCAGGGAACCAGGTAACCAGGGGGTCAGGAAGCCAGGGGACCAGGGAACCAGGGGGCCAGGAAGCCAGGGGGCCAGAGGACCAGGGGACCAGGAAGCCAGGGGACAAGGAAACCAGGGAACCAGGTAACCAGGGGGCCAGAGGGCCAGGGGACCACGGAACCAGGGGGCCAGAGGACCAGGGGACCAGGAAGCCAGGGAACCAGGGGACCAGGGGGCCGGAGGGCCAGGGGACCACGGAACCAGGGGGCCAGAGGACCAGGAAGCCAGGGAACCAGGGGGCCAGAGGGCCACGGAACCAGGGGGCCGGAGGGCCAGGGGACCAGGGGACCAGGAAGCCAGGGAACCAGGTAACCAGAGGGCCAGGGGACCATGGAACCAGGGGGCCAGAGGACCAGGGGACCAGGAAGCCAGGGAACCAAGGGGCCAGGGGACCAGGGGGCCAGAGGGTCACAGAACCAGGGGGCCGGAGGGCCAGGGGACCACGGAACCAGAGGGCCAGGGGACCAGGAAGCCAGGGAACCAGGGGACCAGAGGGCCAGGAGACCATGGAACCAGGGGGCCAGAGGGCCACGGAACCAGGGGGCCAGGGGACCACGGAACCAGGGGGCCAGAGGGCCAGGGGACCAGGAAGCCAGGGAACCAGGGGGCCAGGGGACCACGGAACCAGGGGGCCAGAGGGCCAGGAAGCCAGGGAACCAGGGGACCAGAGGGCCAGGGGACCACGGAACCAGGGGACCAGGGGGACAGAGGGCCAGGGGACCACGGAACCAGGGGACCAGAGGGCCAGGGGACCACGGAACCAGGGGGCCAGGGGACCAGGAAGCCAGGGAACCAGGGGGCCAGAGGGCCACTGCAGCAGTTTGTGTTCAGGATGTTTTTGTTTCTCAACTTAAACCAACAAACAAACCTGCTTCCTCCCTCTGCTGCCCCCTGCTGCTCTAGCGGCTGTGCTGCACCACCTGGTTCCTCCTCCTGACTGAAGCGCTGCTGCACCAGATTGAGAGCCTCACCTTGCTCTCCGGATCCAGACTGTGACACAGAACCTTCCAAGGCGGAGCGTATCAGAACCTTCTGCTGCTTCAAACTGGACCTAACCAGTTTGAACTGGTTCTGGTCCTGGTAGGGGTGATGATGTCACTGGGAGAATCAGGACCGGAACAAGAACCAGAACCAGGACCTGGCCTGGAACTAGAACCAGGACCCAGACCAGAACCAGGGCTGGGACCTGTCAGGAATCTTCTGACTCAACAGATCTGCTGATCAGACATGTTGGGAACACTGGGACATGCTGTTGGGAACACTGGGACATGGTAGAGGACTTCAGGGATCTTCTGGCCAACAGGCTCGATGTCTCCGGAGAAGATTCCAGTCCTGGCTGAAAGTTCAACTTAAAGGAGCTGTGTGTATGGGGGTGTGTGTGTGTGTTAGGAGTGTGTGTGTGTGTTAGGAGTGTGTGTGTGTTAGGAGTGTGTGTGGATTAGGAGTGTGTGTGTGTTAGGAGTGTGTGTGTGTTAGGCGTGTGTGTGGATTCGGCGTGTGTGTGTGTTAGGCGTGTGTGTGTGTTAGGCGTGTGTGTGTCTGGGTGTGTGTGTGTGTGTTCGGCGTGTGTGTGTGTTCGGCGTGTGTGTGGGTTCGGCGTGTGTGTGTGTGTTCGGCGTGTGTGTGTGTTCGAGTGTGTGGTGTGTGTTCGGCGTGTGTGTGTGTTCGGCGTGTGGTGTGGCTTCGGCGTGTGTGTGTGTTCGGCGTGTGTGTGTGTTCGGCGTGTGTGGCTTCGGCGTGTGTGTGTGTTCGGCGTGTGTGTGTGTGTTCGGCGTGTGTGTGTGTTCGGCGTGTGGTGTGGCTTCGGCGTGTGTGTGTGTTCGGCGTGTGTGTGTGTTCGGCGTGTGTGTGGCTTCGGCGTGTGTGTGGCTTCGGCGTGTGTGTGTGTTCGGCGTGTGTGTGTGTTTGGTGTGTGTGTGTTTTTGGTGTGTGTGTGTGTGTGTGTGTGTGTGTTAGGAGTGTGTGTGTGTGTTAGGAGTGTGTGTGGATTAGGAGTGTGTGTGGATTAGGAGTGTGTGTGTATTGCTGAGCAGTGGAATGAGGCAGGAATTCTGCTGATCGACAGAAACACACAATGGTCGGTCACTCCCACCCCCCATGTAAACACACACACCCCCACACACAGACATGCACACACCCTCACCCCCCCCACAGGTTTATATTTCTAACCATGTCAGGACCTCATTTTGGCGTCAGGACCTCCATGTTTGCTGAACCAGCTGGAGACGTTCCGAGTCTTCCCAGGTCTTGAAGGACTTGGACTTCCCGCTAACTGACTGGTTTCAGCAGGTCTTACATTACAGACATCTTGCTCCATTTTATCTCCGACTCCCAGTTTGCACGAGTTTGGGTCGGCGGAACCAGAATCTGTTAGTGTGGGAGCCCCGGTTACTTGTAATCCCAGTCATGGTGACCAAAACAGCTGGGATGTTTCAGACCAAACTCAGCGGCCCAAAGACACGCCAGGGGAAGAAAAGCTTTTATGAATAAATTTAGCATAAATCCTTCGGGTTTCTATTTTTATCTGGTCTAAACATGATCGGTTCTGGTAGAAGCAAGAAGATGAAATGTTGACAGTGATTCTAACAGCAGAAACAACCTCAGAACCTCCAGGAAATGATCCAAACTCCCAAGACGAGTAGAACCATCAGAACCATGTCAACCTGTGGGAGAAACCTGACGTTGAAATTTCATCTCCAACATGTAACCAGTCAGCGCCATCTACTGGTCTGGTTGTTCCTTCAAACCGTGGCCCTCAGCAGGTCCAGATGTTCAGTGTCAGATCAGTTCACATCACCCACCTCCGTCCGACCCGCCCTGCCGACTGACCAGAACCACTGCAGACTTTTCTCCTACTGGGAATCAGAAGTTCAACCCTAATCTCACAGTGAGAATAAAGTTTCATAATCAGCAGGAAGGAGAGGGTCAGGGGTCAGTTGGTGTTCAGAGGCTGTTTCTCTGGGAAGGAGGCAGAACTCTTCATCCAACTTCTTTACATATTTTTGACTTTAAAAATCACTAAAACATTCGACATGAGAAAAAAAAAAGACAAAACTTCCTCATCATCATCCCTCCATCCAGCTCTGTATCTCCTCCAGTCCCAGAGTGAATCGCAGCTGGATTCAGTTTTCATAAAATCAGGTTCTGTCATCTATAAATGAAATAGACCGGGCCGAGCAGTGAGCCCTGAGGATCTCCACAGTTAAAATTTCAATATTTTAACTCCATGGAGCAGTCTCCATGGAAACAGGGATGCTGAGGTGATGTCAGGGAGTCATGTGATATTCAGGATTTTATTATCATATTTCCAACAACCATCATCATCATCGTTTGAAGCAGCAGAGGAACTGGACACCAGGTGTAAAACACACAACAGCCTGCAGGTGGCAGCAGCTGGGCTTCATTACAGGTGAGAACAAAGTGAAGAGGAAGCAGCAGGGAGACCTTCATAATGGCAGCGAGGACGACCTGTCCGGTGAGCTCTGCCGGGTGGTTACCATGGTGACAGCAGGTTGCAGAGTCCCAGGTGTTCGTCAACACTCAGATTCTGTAGAAGAAGAACAGGAAGCTTCACGTGTGGATGAGACAGAAACCTGAGAGCAGCTTAGATGTTTCTCCTGAGCTTCTGCTGAACCTCAGGAAGCTGCAGAGCATCAGCTAGAATGACCCTGACCCTTCACAATAAAAGCTCTGAAAACAGCTGCTCCTCTCGAAGCCAGAAGGTCCAGTTGCTGCATCATGTATTCATCACGGTCTCTGCTGGAGAACCTGCAGATATGCCTCCATGTTGTTGTTTGCTGCCTACTTCCTGGTCAAGTCTCTACTCATCCCCAGCCCTGGTTCTGGGTGAGGAGTGAGGACTGGGATCGTGGTCCAGTTGGGACACCCAACCGGACCCAAGCTTTAACCACCTGACCCGAACTGTCCCCGCAGAGAGAAGGAAACCGGATGTTGAGAAACAAGCTCTGAGGCCCACCAAGGCTCAGGCCAGCCATGACAGGGTTCCTGTAGACTTCTTGTTGAAATAAAATTCTTCACCAGGTCAGACTTCAGTTTGACCACCGTGTTTAAAATCCACTAAACCTCCAACTTCGGAGTTTGTGTCGCACCAAATGCTGCTCTCCGATCAGAGCTAGCAGTAGCAGCGCCGGCCGTTTTCTGGGGAGCTTCAGCCACAACAGGGGAGCAAAACTGGGGCATTTCTGGGGTCTGTGTGGCTGAACCCCCGTAGGAACAAGAACGAGCGAAGCGTCTTACACCGTCCAGCCAAATGGAGATAAATCTGCGCTCATCCACAATAGACGCAAAAAGAGATAGGTAGCTAGCTAGCTCGGGTACATTAGCAGCTAGTTAGCGGTAGCATCAACTGCCTTGAGTCAGAATGTGAAGACGTCTGTGGGCGACTGAAGATTTTGCCTAAACAACAAAATATACGAGGATAAATATTCCTGCCACAACACTGAAGACCTGTGATTAACGTATGTAAGGCCAACTTACATTTATTAATGAATTTAGAACATTTTAAGGCCTCAACTTTAGATTGATGACTTGGTCAGCAGCTGGAACCCCAGTCTCACTGGTCCCAGTGAAACCAGTTAAACATCATGACGGGCTGAGAAAGAAGCTCAGTACCTTCACTCTGCAGCCTCCTCAGGGACAAACAAAGGTCCTCAGGAAGAATGTCTGAGCTGTCTGGACAAGCATGGTGGTGGCAGCATCATGCTGTGCAGCATTGTCTAAAGTGGATGGAACGATGAAGATGGCTAGATGGTGGAAACCTGGGCACAGTTGTCTCCAACATGATCCCAAACACACAACCAAACCGGTTCTGGACCGGAACAACCGGTTCTGGCGTGGATAAACCAGTTCTGGACCACATAATCCGGTTCTGGACTGGATCAACCGTTTCTGGAGCAGATCAACTGGTTCTGGACTGGATCAACTGGTTCTGGACTGGATCATCCGGTTCTGGAGCAGATAAACCGGGCCAACATGAAGCTCTGGAACCGCCTCTCCAAGCGTTGGCCCCTGCTGCCCCAAGGTGCAGGGGGTGGAAGGACACGCTGCTGGACAATGTCCTGCAGGAGCCTCCTGTGAAAACATGACGTTGATGAACTTCCTAACTGGAGACACAGAGACAAGCTGGAGGTCAGGGGGCCCTGACAGGGTCGCTCTTAAAGGGCCGGTGTTCATCCGGCCCAGAAAATCCTCTCAGGCCGCAGTAATAGTCATGATAACAGTCCTCCAGGGGGCGCCAGAGGGGCCGATTAGCGTAGAAACAGGTGTTCAAGGCAGACTTGGCGCTGCCGTGGGTCTGAGCTCATCGCCACGGTCAGGAGTAGTGATGCATGATGGGAGCCCCCGACCTCCAGCACTGATCCCCAGCAGGAAGCTGTCATGAGGCAGGAAGCTCAGTTTACAGAGAACACCTGTAAACAGTTCACCTGCAGGCCAACACACACACACACACACACACACACAGCTTCGTGGTAATTCTAATTTATTTCCTCTTTCAGAAAACAGACAAGCGTACAGGTGAACACACCTGGGGAGTGGAATGCTAACATGCTAATGCTAATGTACTCAGGTGTTCTCAGCAGGAAACAGGAGGCGTGTCAGAGTGACAGCAGAGAACGAAAGGTTTAGAAAAGGAAACAGCAAGTGATGTCAAGTTGTTAAAGGGAAAGGTGGAGTGGGTGGAGTTAAAGAGTCTCAGTCACATGATGGTCACATGATGCTGCAGCATTTACATGGCTGCTTCTTCTTCCCCACTACCGCCCTTCCCTCCACCGCCGCCTCCCCGTTGCTCGCCACCAGCGTTTCTGGAGGTTTGGTAGGTGTGGGCGGGGCAGCAGCGGGCGGGGCAGTAGGGAGAGCCACAGAAGCAGGAGGATCTACCTTTCCTTCAACATCATCGATGAGCACCAGCTCCGCCTTAACCGTGCCCTGCAGCCCCAGAACCTTCCTGGTCTCATCCTCATCCTCCACATCCTGGTATCCCATGAACACCATGGTGACCGGGTTCTCAGCGCTGGCCTCCGCCACGCCCACTTCCCCGCCTACTTTGGCCTCCAGCCCCGTGATCTCTGCGGCGACGGGGGGGGCAGGCATGGGACTCGGCATGGCAGCTGGCACACGGCTGGGGGCGGGGCTCCATGTGGGCCCTGGGCCTGGTTCTGGTGGGAAGCCCGACTCGCTTAGGACCTCTCTTGTTGGCAGGGAGGTTGCCGTGGTGACGGACTGTGACATGATGGAGGCCTCATCCGCTTTGTGGATGAGCTCCTCAACCTCAGAGGAACTGAGCAGGTGAGCGTCTTCCCCGTTCATCTCATGGACCACTGGGGGACAGGGAGAGAGACGGCTCAGAGGGGGACACCAGACACACCTGCTGCTGAAGGACCAATAAAAACAAAGCACTGGATGATGTCACAGCATGCACCACTGCAGTGTTCCCCTCAGCTGCCAGCGTCACTGATGGACCAAACTGGTGCCTGGTTCACATGGCAAGATCCTTATGCCGATTTTTGTCCTGATTTCCTCCTTCCAACAATCTTAAGGACGCTCTGATTATTGGGATGGCTTTGAAGATAATCTTTGGAGATATTCCTGTCGTGTGTTCAGAGGGATGTGGTCCGCGAGGAAGGACGTCGGGCCCGCTCCCATCTAAAATCAAGCATATCCAACATGTTGGATTGTCTTGGCCCGACATCGCAACCTGTTAAATGTGACGTGCAGCCAATCAGAAAGCGAGGTGAGGGAAACACGAAGGGGAATCCAAAACACAAGAAAAAAACAACGACCACGGGGGGACCAGAAAGTCCACAAACTGTTGCCATTGCTTCTCCCAGTCGGCCGTGCTTGCTTGCTCTGAACTCACGTTTGATCTCGAGAGGTTTCGAGACTTCCCGGCTGACGTCTGAATGTTGGTGAGTGAAATGGGTTGGAGTGTTGCTCGACAGCACACTCTGAACGACCAAGCCTGTTATAACGAAGGGTTTCTATCACCATGTGTGTGTGTGGGGGGGGGGGATCGAAGATGGAGCAACATTTTTTAAAAGTCTTGCCGTGTGAACCAGACATTACCTGATGAGGTCACCTGACCATCAGGTGTGGACCTGATTGTTGTTTCTCCTGCATGCATCACGGTGCCATCAGCTGCACTCCCTCCAGGGGAAGGACACCGAGTCACAACAACCACAAGGTCTCATATTAAATCTGAAGCCAGCCTGCTCGTCTCTCTCATACAGCCCGCTCTGGTTTTTTTCCATCTCATGCTGGTGTTCACCTTTCTGCTCATCTTCATACACTTTGACCCCTTGATCGGAGAGGTCAACAGGAAGTTTGGTGTTAGTGGACAGAACCCTGGTTTCCCCCGTCACTTTGTCCCGCTCTACTTTAATCTCCACTGAGTACAATCGCTGGAGGGGCAGGAAGTAGTCAGAGAGGATGCACAGGGTTAGCACACAGAGTGAAGGAGACAAGCATGAAACAGGAGTTAGCAAAGACAGATCAACAGCTGTTAGAGACAGACAGGAACACCAACAGGTAATGTCAACACCACTGTTTCCTGTCCTGACCTCTGACCCCTAACCAGCACTCTGGATCTCCTGGTAAAAAATTTCTAAACTGGAGCTGAGTGTAAACAGACTGACAGAATGGTAATATAAACCTGGGTTACAAGGTCCATAAACATTCAGTTAACATGTTATAAACATGTAGTTAACACGTTATAAACTTGTAACTAAACCGTTATAAACATGTAGTTAACGTGTTATAAACCTGAAGCTAAACAGTTATAAACATGTAGTTAACACGTTATAAACTTGTAACTAAACCGTTATAAACATGTAGTTAACACATTATAAACCTGGACCTAAACCGTTATAAACATGTAGTTAACGTGTTATAAACCTGGAGCTAAACCGTTATAAACATGTAGTTAACGCGTTATAAACTTGTAACTAAACCGTTATAAACATGTAGATAATGTGTTATAAACCTGTAGCTAAACCATTATAAACAAGTAAACACGTTATAAACCTGGAGCTAAACCGTTATAAACATGTAGTTAACACGTTATAAACTTGTAACTAAACCGTTATAAACTTGTAGATAACACGTTAACTTGAAACTAAACCATTATAAACATGTAGTTAACGCGTTATAAACTTGTAACTAAACCGTTATAAACATGTAGTTAACACGTTATAAACTTATAACTAAACCGTTATAAACTTGTAGATAACACGTTAACTTGAAACTAAACCATTATAAACATGTAGTTAACGCGTTATAAACTTGTAACTAAACCATTATAAACATGTAGTTAACGCGTTATAAACCTGGAGCTAAACCGTTATAAACATGTAGTAACGTGTTTATAACCTGGAGCTAAACCGTTATAAACATGTAGTTAACGCGTTATAAACTTGTAACTAAACCGTTATAAACTTGTAGATAACACGTTAACTTGAAACTAAACCATTATAAACATGTAGTTAACGCGTTATAAACTTGTAACTAAACCGTTATAACATGTAGTTAACATGTTATAAACTTATAACTAAACCGTTATAAACTTGTAGATAACACGTTAACTTGAAACTAAACCATTATAAACATGTAGTTAACGTGTTATAAACTTGTAACTAAACCATTATAAACATGTAGTTAACGCGTTATAAACCTGGAGCTAAACCATTATAAACATGTAGTTAACGCGTTATAAACTTGTAACTAAACCGTTATAAACATGTAGATAACACATTAACTTGAAACTAAACCGTTATAAACATGTAGTTAACGTGTTATAAACCTGAAGCTAAACCGTTATAAACATGTAGTTAACGCGTTATAAACTTGTAACTAAATCGTTATAAACATGTAGTTAACACGTTATAAACCTGGAGCTAAACCGTTATAAACATGTAGTTAACGCGTTATAAACTTGAAACTAAATCGTTATAAATATGTAGTTAACACGTTAAAACTTGTAACTAAACCGTTATAAACAGTAGTTAACATGTTATCAACTTGTAACTATACCGTTATAAACATGTAGTTAACGCGTTATAAACCTGGAGCTAAACCGTTATAAACATGTAGTTAACACGTTATAAACCTGGAACTAACCGGTATAAACATGTAGTTAACGCGTTATAAACTTGTAACTAACCGTTATAAACATGTAGTTAACGTGTTCACTTGTAACTAAACCATTATAAACGTAATTAACGCGTTATAAACCTGTAAATAAACCTTTATAAACATGTAGTTAACACGTTATTAACTTGAATCTAAACCATTATAAACATGTTGTTAACGCATTATAAATCTGTAGCTAAACCGTTATAAACACGTAGTTAACACGTTACAAACCTGGAGCTAAACCGTTATAAACATGTAGTTAATGCGTTATAAACCTGGAACTATACCGTTATAAACATGTAGTTAACGCGTTATGAACTTAAAACTAAACCGTTATAAACATGTAGTTAACACGTTAAACTTGTAACTAAACCGTTATAAACATATAGTTAACACGTTATAAATCTGGAGCTAAACCGTTATAAACATGTAGTTAACGCGTTATAAACTTGTAACTAAACCGTTATAAACATGTAGTTAACACATTATAAACCTGGAACTAAACCGTTATAAACATGGAGCTAAACCGTTATAAACATGTAGTTAACGCGTTATAAACTTGTAACTAAATCGTTATAAATATGTAGTTAACACGTTCACTTGTAACTAAACCATTATAAACATGTAATTAACGCGTTATAAACCTGTAAATAAACCTTTATAAACATGTAGTTAACGCGTTATAAACCTGGAGCTAAACCATTATAAACATGTAGTTAACACGTTATAAATCTGGAGCTAAACTGTTATAAATATGTAGTTAATGCGTTATAAACCTGTAACTAAAGCATTATAAACATGTAGTTAACGCGTTATAAACCTGGAGCTAAACCATTATAAACATGTAGTTAACGCGTTATAAACTTGAAACTAAACCATTATAAACATGTAGTTAACACGTTATAAATCTGGAGCTAAACTGTTATAAATATATAGTTAATGCGTTATAAACCTGTAACTAAAGCGTTATAAACATGTAGTTAACGTGTTATAAACCTGGAGCTAAACCGTTATAAACATGTAGTTAACGCGTTATAAAGCTGTAGAACACCTGCACCCCTTTTGTGGTTGAGCTACACTTTACGTCCAGTTCAGGTATAATTTACCTGCGGATCACCTGCTGGACATCTCTGACTCACCTTTCTTCATCTCACCCAATGCTTCTCTTGATTTGCTGACTTGAAGACTTTTGTGAACTTTGACCTCTGCAGGGTCTCGTGGGACAAAAAGGGGAGGACACAGAGACAGATGTGATGCCATCACAGTTTACTGCAATCTGATAACTGTAATTTGATTGGTGTAACCACTCCCACCTTGGATCACCTGACCTGATGGCTTAGCTCCGCCCAGCTCGATTCTGCTGTGACCTTTGACCTCAACAGCTGATCAGAGACACGAGTCAGACATAGAAGCAACAAAACAAGAAGCAGAGAAGAAGTAGTTACCTGGACCAGGTGCTGACATCACCTAGAGCCACAAACACAGAGACAGGAAGTTACCCTCCACAACCACAGCCTTTGTTGATAAACAGGAAACAGTTGAGAATCCTTTCAAAGTAAAAGGTTCTGAGTGAGATTCAGTCGGTTTCCTTACAGCAGAGGGTGTTATGGTCTGAGAGACAGAGCCAGTTTCCAGACTCGAGACCTCCTGCTCCAACCTTGCAGGCAACAGACTCAGATAAATGAGACCAAGCATTCATGAGGGGACCGCACCACCGCAGATCAACGTCGCTGTGGAAACCAGATCAGACTCCTGATGGACTCTTCCAGCTTCCTGGTCTTGGCCTCGTCCTCCTCCAGCTGACTCCGGACCTGGTCCTGGTCCGCTCCGGCGGTCTGGGGTCCTTCCAGCAGCCAGCGCTCCCTCAGGGCCTTCGACTGGAGGGGAAACAGTCAGTGACAACATGGTTCTGGTGTGGTTTTGAACGTGAACGGACGGGTTCCATAGAAACCAGAGAACCAGTTGATGAAAATAAATCTGCAGGCTCCCAGTCCAGTTCAGTTTGGGGTTTCAGGTTCAGAATCACGTGACCCCTGTGGCTGTTGCCAAAGACCTGGTTCTTCCTGGACCCGGTTTTACTGTGAAACTGGTTCCTAACTTAGGTCCAGGTTCCTTCTGTTCCTAATGGTTCTCCCAGGGTTCCTGCTGCCAGAGGAGGTTCTGGCTGCTCGCTGACTGTGGATCAGACCCAGTGTGTGAACCCACCACAGAGAACCCCCACCAGAGGGAACCCCACCATAGAGAACCCCCACCAGAGGGACCCCACCATAGAGAACCCCACCAGAGGGAACCCCACCACAGAGAACCCCACCAGAGGGACCCCACCATAGAGAACCCCACCAGAGGGAACCCCAACAGAGGGACCCCACTAGAGAGAACCCCACCAGAGGGAACCCCACCACAGAGAACCCCCACCAGAGGGACCCTACTATAGAGAACCCCCACCAGACGGAAACCCACCATAGAGAACCCCCACCAGAGGGAACCCCACCAGACGGAAACCCACCATAGAGAACCCCCACCAGAGGGACCCCACCAGAGGGACCCCACCATAGAGAACCCCCACCAGAGGGAACCCCACCACAGAGAACCCCACCATAGAGAACCCCCACCAGAGGGACCCCACCATAGAGAACCCCACCAGAGGGAACCCCAACAGAGGGACCCCCACTAGAGAGAACCCCACCAGAGGGACCCCCACCACAGAGAACCCCCACCAGAGGGACCCTACCATAGAGAAACCCCACCAGAGGGAACCCCACCAGAGGGACCCCCACCACAGAGAACCCCACCAGAGTGACCCCACCATAGAGACCCCCACCAGAGGGACCCCCACCAGAGGGAACCCCACCATAGAGAACCCCCACCAGAGGGACCCCACCATATAGAACCCCACCATAGAGAACCCCCACCAGAGGGAACCCCACCACAGAGAACCCCACCAGAGGGACCCCACCATAGAGAACCCCCACCAGAGGGAACCCCACCACAGAGAACCCCCACCATAGAGAACCCCCACCAGAGGGACCCCACCATAGAGAACCCCACCATAGAGAACCCCACCAGAGGGAACCCCACCACAGAGAACCCCACCAGAGGGACCCCACCATAGAGAACCCCACCAGAGGGAACCCCAACAGAGGGACCCCACTAGAGAGAACCCCACCAGAGTGAACCCACCACAGAGAACCCCCACCAGAGGGGACCCTACTATAGAGAACCCCCCCCAGAGGGACCCCACCACAGAGAACCCCACCAGAGGGACCCCCACCATAGAGAACCTCACCAGAGGGAACCCCACAAGACGGAACCCACCATAGAGAACCCCCACCAAGAGGGACCCCACCATATAGAAACCCCCACCAGAGGGAAACCCACCATAGAGAACCCCCACCAGAGGGAACCCCACCACAGAGAACCCCACCATAGAGAACCCCCACCATAGAGAACCCCACCAGAGGGAACCCCACCACAGAGAACCCCACCATAGAGAACCCCACCAGAGGGAACCCCACCATAGAGAACTCCACCAGAGTGAACCCCACTAGAGGGACCCCACTAGAGAGAACCCACCAGAGGGAACATCACCACAGAGAACCCCACCTGGGGACGATTTGGGGAGAACTCCTCAACCCAACTGATTTGGCAGCCATGTTTGGACATAAGCAGAATGAGCCGACATTCATCTGGTCCGGGAATTTTCCAGGCCACACCACTCTCAGATGTTTGAAAATGGACTCAAATGGATCTTTTTACCTAAACAAAAATAATTTGACCTTTAACCTCAGCCAATCAGAGCCAGAAGATATCTGGTGAATTTGGTTGGCATGGTGACAGGTTGTGGGGTGGAGCTGGACAGGTAGAACCACCTTCAGGTGCTGCAGAGCTCTCCTTTCATCCTCCAGCTGGCGCCGCTTGTTCTCCATCTCAGTCTGCCACTTCCTCTTCTCCTGAGGCATGATGGGAAACTGAGTCAGTTTGGGTTTTTATGTCTGTTGGTAAAACTTACTCTTAGATCCAACAGCAGTAGGACCCAGAACCAGAACCACTGAGGACCCACCCATGCGTTTGGGAATATGGATCAACATCTTAATGTCAAAGGTTCTGTATTTGTGAGGCTTTTATTTTGAAAATGTTTGCATTAAGGTTTGTTGTCATGCTTGTTCATGCTAATCCCTGCCCGCTGACTGGCAGGCGTGTCTGTCTCTGAGTGTGTCTGAATAAAGCTGTTCTGGTTTGAATGCAGAGCTGGGAAAGTGTCTTGTTTCCTCCCAGACCGGATCAATACTGGGATCGATCGGATCCTGACCTCAGAACAGCTGCTGCAGTCCGGCTGAGAAACAGCCTGGACCTGTTGGGTTCTCATGAAAACCCGTTTAAACCGGCTGTGTTCAGGTGTGAAGGTGCTCCAGAACCCTTCAGGATCCAAACTGACTGATCCAGACCGCTGACCCGGTCAGAGCTCAGACAGAACGGGCCGGAGTCTGCAGGAACCTGACTGGATCTTTCTGCTAGAAATTCTGATTAAAGTTTAGTTTTCTGGGTTTCAGTGGTGTCGGTTCTGGTTCTGATCTTCATCATGAAGAACCTGAAACTGCCTGCAGACATGTCTGTGGAAGCAGGTCTATGAGCAGGTTCTGGTTCTCCAGCTCAGGATGTCTCTGTGTTCTAGACTGAAGCCTCTCTTGGTTCTGTTCTATTGGACCAAATGTGTAAAAGCTTTTGGGTTGGTTCTGTTCAGAACTCACCGCCAGCAGCTGCAGACGGTCCTGATGAACCTCCATGACTCTGAAACAGAAACAGAGACAGGTCACAGTCGGTTCTGGAGTTCTGGATCTGGTTCTGAGTCCACACAGCAAAAACCAAACCAGGTTCTGTTCATTTGGATCAAGGGAAAATAACGGAGCTTCCTGATTGGATGTTCAGCAGCAGAACCAGAACCAGAGGGTCAGACTGACCTGCTCTGGTTCCAGAACCGACCCAGACAACCATCCTGGTCCTGATGGGAGGCTCTGCCCCACTGATGCCAGAACACAGGAAAACACTTTCAAAATAAGAGTCAGAAGGGTTAGGGTTCGGTTCTGCTGCTCAGAGATCTGCTGTGACTCCAGAACCTCGTCTGACTCATCTGGACCTGCAGGAGGTCCTGGAGAGAGCTGGGCCTCCAGCAGAACTTCAAGGACCCATGTTCTCCCAGACCAGAACTCCCCGATGAACATCTGCTGATGTTTCTGAGACTGAAGAGGTTCTGAACATGACCTGCTGGTAGGCTGGAGAGAGAAGACGTCTGGAGGTCTTCAGGGTGGAGCTGACCTCTGACCCTCGGAGAGCTGTGGAGGCTCCTCCCGCTGGATCTTCAGGACCTTCGGGTCTCCTTCGGGTCTCCAGGATCTGATCATGCCTTCATCCAGTTCAGCAACAAAACATCTGAGTTTATTCTGACTGAAGCAGCTCATGCTTTTATTCTGGAACACTCACCGGAAGTCCGGCTGGCTGCGGGCGCCAGCGCGATGCCAATAAAGTGATCAATAACTGATAGCAGCTGCGGCAGGTCACTGATCACTGATCAGATCCCTCCGAGCAGGAAAGTAGAGCCTGGCCAGGAGGGACCGTCGGTTCCGACCCGCCCCACGCCGGACCGGGACCAGTTACCGGACCGGGACCAGTTCTGCTGCAGAGGAAAGTCTGGTGCCGCACAGTGACGTCACAGCGCATGCACATACATACGCGCACGCGCATTTCCAATGAGAAAAACATGAATAAGAAGATTCAGAAAAAAGAGAAGATGAAGAGCAGGATGAGGATGAGACAGGAGAAGAAATAAAGAGAAGACTCACCCCGCGGATCAGTCCGCTGCAGCGGGACCATGCGATGCTCCTCCGAGAGACAAAACAGACCCCGCCACTGGGAGCAGGACGGGAGGGGCGGGGGCGGAGCGGTTCCGACTGGACCCAGAGCTGAAGGCCATCTCCACCCTGACCCAGAACTTTCATCAGGTTCTGCTTCACCTTCCTGGAGGAACAGGTTCTGACTCTGGGGTCAAAGTTCAGACCTCGCTGCTGTCTGCCGGACCTCAGGCACGTTTCAGCGTCCAGCCGCTGGCGCCCCCTGCTGGTCGCACTGTTACCGTGGTAACCATCAGGCTGACCCTCAGAGAACCCGAAGCTTCAGAGCTCAGCTCTGGATCAGAACCTCCTGACTAGGTTGGTCTGGTTCTGGGCTGAACTGCTTCCTGGTGTTGGGTCACTTCCTGTCACCACCTGCTCACAGTCCACTGGGTCCAGAACTCAGAGCAGATGGGTCAGAACCATCTCTACCTTCAGAACATCATCACAACCAAGCGTTTCCAGAAACCTGGAGCAGCCTGGTCTTTTCAGGAGGTCAGAGGTCACGCAACGGTGTCTTTACTGGTTCACCAGAACCTTGTCCGACACCAGAAAACCGGATCAGAACCAGTTTTTAAAATCACTGTTTGGAAAAAGAGATTCTCACATGTCTAGACCAGAAGTCTTCAGCTCTGCTGACCCAGGAGGTCCCTGGAGGTCCGGTGACCCTGGTCCAACACACCTTGACCTACTCCAGTCAGGTTCTCCTGCTGATGATTGTTGGACCAGGGACACCGATCCTCCAGGACTGGAGGCCCCTGGTCTGGAAGGACCTGGACGGTCTCAGAGACCCTGTCAGGTATGGACCATGTCGACCGTCAGAAACCAGAACTAAGCTCTGGACCTGATGAGAGGTTAACAGAACCGAGATTGGTTCTGGTTCCGGTCAGTTTGACATACGCTGGATTCATCTTCCTGACAAGGTTTCCAGGAACCAGGAGCAGCTGCTGGAGAATCCATCAGGAGGACAAACACGCACCTGAGCAGGTAAGGTCTCCAATTTGCAGAGTCAGCGCTCCGCCTGGTTCTGGTTCTACTGGACTGAAGGACGTCAGATAATCCAGTGGAAACGTTCCCACTGAGTTTAGAACATGAAAACCTTTGAGCAGAAATCTGAAACATCACAACACTTTCAAAATAAAAGCCCACACAGAATCTGTTCAACAGTTACTTTTATTCTGAAAGGCCATCCTTAGTGTTTCAGGACACAGACTGCGGCTTCAGGTTCAGCTGGGGGGGGGGTTAAACAACCTCAACCCGATGGAGCTTCAGAACCACATTAGCAGGTTCTGATTCCATCGGACCTTCAGGACGTGTTGAGGATAAAAACAGTCTGCAGCTTTAAGAGGATGCGCCGGTGGCAAGCAGCCTGGACAGACGGCGCCGCCCTAAAGGACACTTTGTGACATCACACTTAAATTAAATAAATAAGCTGAAATGGAGCCGGATTCAGTCGGGATTCATTAAAACAGAAAACAGGCAGGAAATGTAAAGGAACTACAGGAATACTGATCACATGACTGACTCCAACTCCCATGATGCACTGCTGCAGCTGGAGGCAGTGCAGAGAGCTTCGAGAAACTAGGTGAGACATCAGAACTGATCTGAGGTCCCAGCGTATGGTGGTGGTGCCGCCTACTGGATCAGAACCTTCAGGAGGAACACAACTTCTCCTTCTGTTTGCTGATTGGCCCGGTTGAAAGTCTACCAGAGAAATCCAGGTCAACGGGAGAAAGCCCAGACGGAGCAGTGAAGGGAGATTAGAATCAAGCGAAATGGCGTAGGAAGGCAACGGCCAGGCTATGAAAATGCAGAACTCGCCGAGAAATCAGCTGATATGAGATCATAGCTGGGTAGGTTCAGACGGGGGTGGGTTGCTCCGAGACTCTTAGTTACAAACACGTACAAAAAGTTCCTGTTTTCTGGTTCTGTTCTTTATGTTTGGGAAACCTTTGTGTTTCACATGGTTTTTTTCTTAATGGTCGCTAGCTTAGCGTTGGCTTCAGCAGTAGCATTGCTATCCAGTTGGTTTCTCCATCTGCTCCCCTCTCCTGCTCTATCAGATGTTTCGTTTCTCCTCTGCCTCCTGCAGATAGCGGTACATGTAACATACATGTTAACACTGAAAGTGGTAGCCCAAACATAACATTTAATGCTATCTTAGACTCAATTGGCTTTGCTCAAAACATTCAATGACCTACTCTCTCCTGTCTTCATACTCTGGACGTCGTGCTGAGGGTCATTTCCTTATACCCCTGTCTCCCGCCCCCACTGCTGGACAATGCCCCCCCCCTCCCATGCATGACGCTGTTGCTCAACTGGAGAGTTCCTTCAGTGATAGACTGTTGCATCCCAGGTGCACTAAGGAGCGTCATTGCAGATCCCTCCTCCCAGCAGCTGTTGGACTCTAGAACCATCACTGCTCCCAACACACTCAATAAGTGTTCACATCCCTGCTGGCATTTACTCTGTTTTTAATAATATTTCTGCTGTTATTGCACATCTGCTTCTTCTGCACTGTGAACAGTCTTGCGTTTTTCATGTTCAATATGTTGTCATCCTACTCAGTTGCACATCCCTTGGGTCGTGTGTATACTTCTAATAACTGCACAGTATTTTTACGTTATAATCTTGTACAGCAAGTCATTATTATCTTATTAATCTTGTTTTTTATATATATTTTTTTAACACTTCAGGAACTTTTTATGTGAATCCGATGCTGCTGTTACACATGAATTTCCCCTCCCTGGGACAACAAAGGCTGTTTCTTCTCTTCTGTCTGACTGTTTTTAATAACCTCCCAGTTTAATCGAAGCGAACGTCATCAATCCAGGTTCAGATCCGCCAGGATGGATTTTAATCTAAGCCTTAACCAGCTGAGCGGAAGGTTCTGATCCACCAGGTGGGAGCCCACCAGGACGTCACACAGGTGAGGAAAGCATGGAGTAAACGTTTCTATCTGAGCATGCTCACTAGAGTACAGCAGCTACATCGTGCTGAGAGGTGGGTGGAGCCTGAGCTCAGAACTCCACCTTGCAGGCGGGGAAGGTCTCATCCTGCATGGCAACGGTACTGTTGCTGCCCAGCACAGTCAGAGTCAGCTCCCGCTGGCGCTCGTGCGTCTCCTGGTACCACTCATGCATCGCCATCGAATCAAAGGTGGGGATGAGAGTCACCTGGGGGTCAGGGGGGAAACAGACCAATCAGAGGACAGGACTGGAGGAGCTGGAAGTGAGGAAGTACAGAATGGTGTCACCCACCGGAACGCTGGGCCAGCTGCTCTTCCCCTCCAGCAGACCATCCAAGATGCTCCTCATCATCACCTCCTTCACCGGATCGTCTCCACTGATGATGTAATATGAAGAACGCAGGCGTCTGAACAAGTCTTGGTCCACGGTGGCGGAGGCGGAGCCAGATGGCAGGTAGGCCAGGTCCAGGTAAACCACAGGACCTTCAGAACCAGTAGAACCAGTCGGCCTGGAACCTGACATTAACAGAGGAAAGTGGGTGCTTTCAGAGGAACCTGCAGCTCAAAGGAGTCCATTTTAAAACAACAGGTAAGTCGGAGCAGGTGTGATAGCTGCAGCTCTCAGTGTGACCAGCAGAGGGGGCTGGAGGTAAACCATCAGACTGCTGAGGTGGAACCCAGAAGGTCTGACTCAGGTTTGGTTCTGATCTGAAACTAAGGATAAAATCCTGTTTCCTGCAGGGAATTTGATCAGATCGGAACAGAGAAAAGGGAAGACTTAGTTTGAGAGGCTAAAAGATCCAATCAGAAGCTGGCTCTTTGTTCAGCATAAAACCGTCTAAGGAACCTGACTGAAACTCAGAACTCTCACTGCTCAGTCGGCCTACCTGAAGGTCTCGTAGGTCCAACCTTGGACCCACCAAGCGAACTTCGTGATGAAGGTTTGGTGTCGAGGCCGGTCTTCAGGGACCCGCTGGAACTGGCTTTGGACCTGGAGCTCTGGGCAGAGCTGCTTCCTGACGCAGTTCTCTGCAGAGGTTTCTTCCTGGCGGCGGGGGTCTTCAGGCTCCTGTCGGCCTCGGGGTCGGTCATGCAGGCCCCGCGCTGGAACGGCAGGGGGGGCAGGTCTTTAACCGGGGCCGGCGGCGGGTCGAGTCCAGGTCTGTGGATGAAGAGCTGACTGGAATGATCCTGTGGCTGAGCCGGGTGGACGAAGTCTTCATCGGAGTCCAGGTCAGCGGTGATGGAGGGACACTCCTCAGTGCTGGGGGGGATGTCAGAGTCCGTGGCGGTCGGCAGGGAGTCGCTGATTGACGTGGGCGGGGTCTCCTGACTGTAGGCCGCGGTGGGACTGCTGTTTGGGTTCTGGGAGGGGTCGTTGTCCGACGGGTCCGGCGAGGTGCCGGGGGTCGGCTGCTGCTCTGGGTTCTCTGAGGTTCTGGGGTGCTGGAACTCACAGGGGGTCACCAGGCACAGGTCAACGTCATGGGGGGGCTCCGAGGTGAGCTCTGACATCCCGTGGATGTTCTCCCTGGAACCACAGCGTCCGTTCGGGACGGGCCTGACGGGAAGAACCGGGCCAGTGCCGCAGTCCGAGACTCTGGCAGAAGAGGAGACCGAGAGGGAATAATCGACCTCTGTGGAGTGGGGGGAGCCAACCTCGGCCGGCATGGACGTCATGGTGGGGGAGGAGTCTGGCATCATGTCCCTGGCAGGACTCAGGAGGCTGGAATATTTATCCTGAGATGACGTAGAGTTGTCCAGACATGACCCCCCCTGGTTGTAGTCTTCAAAGCCCAGGCTGGAGCCCCTCGCCCCGAGGCTGCTGTCCCCCCCGAAGCCCTGCGTGTTGTCTTCAGGAGACGGATGGAAGGGCGTGTGCCCGGCGCTGTTCGGAGCAGAATCTGCAGGGGAAACCAGCTCCAGAGTCTTGTCCTCTGGCCGGGTTCTGGGGGAACCCTCCGGCACCAGGAACGTTGCTGGACTGAGGTCAAAGTTCACACTGAGGTCACCTTTTGGTGTTTTGGTGAGACGTGAGGAGGTGCCGACCGAATCCGTCTCCACGGAGCGGAACTTCTCTGGACTCTCTGTGGTTGAGATCTGGTTCCCACCTGCGGAAGTTTCCTCAGACTTCCTGTTTCCGTTGGCGTCCTCCAGTCCCAGTCTGTTGACCTCGGCCGTCGTGTCCTCAGGTGTTGAAGTCTTCTGGTTTTCCTTGGATCCCGTCTTCCCTTTTGTCTCCTTGTTTAAGGCGTCTTTCTTTGGAAGCATCCCATCCTTCTTCACACTCCCAGTTTTGGCTGAAGCTTTCCTTTGGTCCGTAGCTCCAGTTGAGGAAGTGGTTCCACTGGCTCTCTTCACTTCTTTAACCGGTAACTTTGCCGGTTTCTTCTCCTCAGTTCTGCCGTCCTTCTTGTTGTCTTTTCTTGGTTCAGGTTTCGCATCCTTCAGAGATGTCTTCAGAGAGGTCTTCAGAGTTATGACGTCCTTCTTTGCAGTTTCCTTCTTCTTCTCTGAGACCTCTTCCTTCCTCCCAGAAGCAGCAGACACCTTCTCGTCCTTCTTCTTCACTTCCTTCCTGTCCTCCTTTGACCCATCCTTCTTTGGATTTGGTTTCTCAGCACCTTTTGTCGTCTTGGATTTCTGATCTGCATCTTTTATCTTGGTCTTTTCTTCTGCATCTTTGGTTGTGGCGTCCCCTCCTGCTTTGGTCTTTGTCTTCAGCTCCAGTTTTCGGACTTCGACCCGTTTGTCTTTCTGCAAAGCACCGTTTGGTCTCAGGTCTTTGGATTGGAGTCTCAGACTTTCCCGACTCTCTTCACGCTTCAGTGGCTTCTGGGTTCTGGACACTTCCAGCTCCTCCAGACTCACAGACGGATGTTTGAGGAAGTCCAGATGTGAGAGACTTTCAAGCGCGTCCAGGATTTTGGTCTGTGGGGTGCAGCCGGGGAAGAGGACTCGGATGATCCTCTCCTGAGGACTGGATGGATGCCAGACCAGCAGGGCACAGATGGACACCAGGCAGGTCAGAGGAAGCTCCGAGGTCTTGGCGGTGGAGCTGCCGTTGGGCCAGAGCTGCATCAAGGCTTCCAGATCCTTGGAGCCTCTGACCGGGTTGAGGACGTACAGCTCCAGGCGGCCCACTCCCATCTTCTGGAACAGGATCAGTGGCTCTATGGCGGGCCCGCTGGGCCGACTCAGAGGTTCCGGCCTCACTGCCAGCTTCTGTAGGCTCAGCAGAGCGACGGCTGCCTGGTCACAGCTCCGCAGCCGGCCCGGTTCTGGCCTGATGGACTTTAATCTGTCGGGAGCGTTGAAGAAAACCACGCCGAGCTCCGGGGAGACGAGGTTCTTCATCCGGTCCTCCTCCACCTCCTGGTCCCGCTCGGCCACCTTCCTCCGCAGCAGAGCGTTCAGGCCCGGCAGGTTGTCCACGCCGATGTGGGTCAGCAGCACCGAGTCGACCCGGTCCAGGTGCCGGACCAGCTTCCAGAAGCAGGAGCGGGGGTCCGAGCCGCCGTTCACCAGAACGTTGAAGCCGTTGACGGCGAAGAAGGCGGCGTCGCCCCGCCCCCCGGGGAAGACATAGCAGCAGGGGCGGGACAGCTTCAGGAAGCCCACGGTGCCGGGGGGCTCCAGGAGGTCAAAGGGCGAGCCGGGCTCCAGGGACTCGGACAGGTACTCTGTGAACTCCTGGAGACCCTCCATCTCAGGCAGAACCGGGCCCGGGTTGATCCGGATGCTGAGGAGGTCCGGAAGGTTCTGAAGCTCCGAGTCCTTCCAGAGACAGCGGAGCGGACAGCTGACGGTGAGACGGGCCTTCAGAACCGGGTCAGCAGAACTCAGCAGCTCTCCCACCTGTCGCACCAGAAACATCACCGTTTACATCCAAACACAAAACGGACTGAGAGGTTCTGACGAGAACCTGGCGGGTCTGGGCCGTCAGAACCACGTTCTCACCTCTTCATCAGCCAGGATCTGGACCAGGTCCCTGGAGGAGAAGCAGCCCTGCTGCAGGACCAGTTCTCCGCTGCCCTCCACGCACTGACCGGCCAGAACCAGGAGCTTGTGGCGAGACGGGTCGCAGAGCAGCCGCTGGACCTGGACCCGGACAGGAAAACAGAACCGAGTTGTCCGTTAGCGTCCCTCAGAGGAAGACAGACGGACCCGTGCAGAGACGAGTTATAAGACGACGTGGAATAATTTACAACATCAGAACAGAACCAGCAGGGTCCAACAGCCGGGCCTGGTATCAGAACCTCTAGAACCGTCTCACACACAGGAAGCCTCCCTCCTCACCTCTGAACAGACGAAGTCGTGAGCCGGGTTCACCACCACCTGCGTGTCCAGAACCTCTCCCCGGTGCTGCAGGGTCCGCTGACCTGCAGAACCAAACACACCGTTACTCCGCAGCAGCAGGAAGCCCGTCTCAGACGGACCGGACCCCGGGTCGGAACCTGGGTCCCGCTTCCTCACAGATGGAGGCAGGTCACAGCTGAGGTTTCATTCGGATCAGAACCGGAGCCTTTCTGAAGCAGGCTGATTCAGCCTCTCCGCCCACCTCTAGCTGACATCATGAAGCGTCACTGAACCTGGGAGCTTCGAGTTCTTCTGCTTTGGGTCTGATGGGACCGGTTCTGCTCTGAACACCGTTCTGGTTCTGTTTGGACCAGCAGTCAGAACCGAGCCCATCACATCCAACAGTTATTCTCCTGTTCCCAGAAACGGCTCTGATCAAGCGGGATGTTGTGGCAGAACGGTGCCGCCCAGTTCTGCTCATTATCCCAGTGGTTCAGAAACTGGGTCAGAACCAGAACTGTGGTGGAAACTCCCTGATGTTCCTGCAGGCGCCTCAGCAGCGTCTCAGCTGACCCTGTTTATGAGCTCAGAGAGACAAGCAGCACACACACACACACACACACACACCACGTCTCCCTGTGTCTGCTCAGGAGTTCTCCACCAGGAAAACCCCGGATGTTCTGCAGGTTCTGGTTCAGCCCGTCTGAGGGACCAACTGAGCTACGGTCACCTCCAGGAAGTTCTCACAGCTCCACCTGAAGCTGCACTACCGTCTGCTTACATCAGCACAAAGCCCCGCCCACTTCAGTTCCTCAGGTAACAGCCCCCCACCAACCCTTCATCTCCTTCATCACAGATCACCTGGTCCGTCCCCGTCCGTGGAGATCAGAGGGCGGGGCTACTACACCATCACTGGCCCGCCCACCTCTACTACACCCACCTTAGTCCCCGCCCACCGCTACTACACCCACCCTAGTCCCAGCCCACCTCTACTACACCCACCTTAGTCCCCGCCCACCGCTACTACACCCACCCTAGTCCCCGCCCACCTCTGCTACACCCACCTTAGTCCCCGCCCACCTCTACTACACCCACCTTAGTCCCCGCCCACCGCTACTACACCCACCCTAGTCCCCGCCCACCTCTACTACACCCACCTTAGTCCCCGCCCACCGCTACTACACCCACCCTAGCCCCGCCCACTCCTACTACACCCACCTTAGTCCCCGCCCACCGCTACTACACCCACCCTAGTCCCCGCCCACTCCTACTACACCCACCCTAGTCCCCGCCCACCTCTACTACACCCACCTTAGTCCCCGCCCACCGCTACTACACCCACCCTAGTCCCCGCCCACCTCTACTACACCCACCTTAGTCCCCGCCCACCGCTACTACACCCACCCTAGCCCCGCCCACTCCTACTACACCCACCTTAGTCCCCGCCCACCGCTACTACACCCACCCTAGTCCCCGCCCACTCCTACTACACCCACCCTAGTCCCCGCCCACCTCTACTACACCCACCTTAGTCCCCGCCCACTCCTACTACACCCACCCTAGTCCCCGCCCACCTCTACTACACCCACCTTAGTCCCCGCCCACCGCTACTACACCCACCCTAGCCCCGCCCACTCCTACTACACCCACCTTAGTCCCCGCCCACCTCTACTACACCCACCTTAGTCCCCGCCCACTCCTACTACACCCACCTTAGTCCCCGCCCACTCCTACTACACCCACCCTAGCCCCCGCCAACTGCTACTACATCATGTAAATTGGCCTCTCAGGGACTAATAAATGTATTTCCTATTCTTATCATGTCTGGGCGGAGGATCTTTGGCATCTTCACCTGGAATGTCTTCAGACAGAAAAGCTGAATGTCTCGACACGAAGAGCTTGAGCTGCTGGTCCAGAACCGGAACATCCAGATCCACCTGCCAGCAGCGCACACCTGGAACAGAGACACCACCTGGTCATCATCATGAACACAGTGGCTCCGTCAGATGGAGGAAAGCTTCTCCACCCACAAACTCACAAGCTACTCATACGTCTCAACATGCTCTAATGGCAAACTGTCGTTTCTATGGGAGGGAAAGTTAGTTAGTAAACAGCCTGTCCTTCATCTCAACAGCGTTTAGGATGAGTCTCGGCTGAAACAAGTCCAACTGAATGGTGACGAGCACAGCAGGAACAGTTCTGGTAAAACTACAGTGTCATCAGCGTAAAACTGTGTACAAGCATCTGCAATATTTTCACCGACACCATTTATATAAGCTGAAAACAGAGATGGATCTAAAATCAAACCCTGTGGTACACCACCTCTTCGTCTGGAATGACATCAGTTTGCAGAGAGACGAAAGCCAGGGGAAACTGCCCCAGCTATAATGGTTCCTGCTTATTCCCCTCCTGTTATAGGAATGCTTTTAATAAGAGACGAGCCTCCATCGTTGCTTTAACCTGAACTCAGCAGCTTTATGGAGCCAGGTCGGATCAGAACACCCTGCCTCCTGATCACCAAGCTTTGAAACAACCTTAAACTATCTAGAATATGAAATAATGTTAAACTGAAAGGATGTGGAGATATTGTGAGGGTTATCATCAGCTGACTGCTTATCGACTTCAACGTCTGGTTTCTGGTTGTGTTTCTGGGTTTTCGGAGATGGTTTTCTGTTATATTTATTTTAATGTTGTCGGTCTGGACGCCTGGAAGAAGAGTGTCTACTTTGGCAGGGACTGATGGAGATCCTTCAATAAACAACCTGAACAAATTATCAGTTTCCTCACAGAGAGACCCATCACTCTTTGTTCCTATCTCTGACCGATGAGCAGTTTCCTGCACAAACAGGAAGTGGAATGTAGAAACAGAACTTCCTCTTTCTGTCCAGCAGCAACAGAACCACAGCAGGTTCTGCAGAGAGGCTCAGAACCACACCAGTTACTAGTTCCGTTTAAACCCATCCATAACTTCACCTGAACAGAACCTCTGGGCCAGTCTTAAGGTTCTTCGGGTACAATCAGAACACCTGTGATAAGAACCAGACAGTGGCCCAAACCCTGTGACCCACTGGGAGCTACTACTGCTCCTGTGCTGAGGTCCATCAGCTCCTCAGGAGGTTCTACAGATTCACATCCCACTTGAAGGAGAACCTGGGTTTAATGAATGGACCTGGTTCTGTCTCCTGGATCCGATCTAGGATCACTGGACCACAAACAGAACTTTATGTCATGTTGCTCCTCCAGCTGCAGAGGCTCAAAGAAGTTGATCTACAGCTGTGAATGTTCAGCTGACAGAATAAACCCATCCAGAACCAGGTCAGAACCGATTCAGAACCAGCAGAACACAGGCTGAACCCGGCCATCTCTGATTATTGATCCTCATAAGCAGCAGCCAATCAGATTTAGTGCTGACCAGGTGCAGCCTCCGGTCTGACTGGTTCTGGTTCGGCTCAGTCCTGTTTATGGACACTTTACCTTGAAAAGGCAGCTTCCGGTACAGGAAGCCCGCATGCTAACGCAGATAGCTTGGTTCTGTCCAACTACAGAAAGTTTTGTTGAGAGTTTAAACCTGTCGTATATTCAATAGACTCTCCAGTTCTTCACACCGAACCTAATCCCATAAAAACCGAACCGGGTTTCTGAATTTATCCGGGTATTCGTCCTGGTCTGAACAGCAACAACCGAAGGCTTTTATTTTGAAGGGCCCACAGACTTTCCGCTCTGCGACTCGGTTCTTCTGTCCTCCAGAAACCGCTCACCTGCTTCTATCTGCCGCAGAACGAGATCCAGCAGCCCGCTGGGCTGCAGCACTCCCACCACCACCAGAACCGAGTGATCTGCAGCCGCTGCGGGCCGAGAAGAACCGGGACCGCCGCCCCGCTGCGCCGCCATCACGCTGACTGCTGGCCGCCAACGTCATTCCGCACGATGACGCTCAGCTGCGCCCTGTTAACGGAGGGGGCGGGAGGAGTTTGTTTTTGGAGGCCGGTGGACGGGTTCATTGCAGCCAATCAGAGAGGAGAACAAAGGCGCTGTCCAATCATAGGAGGGCGTGAGACATCGCAATCATTTCGGCCCAGTTCCTCCGAAGTTTGAGTTGAATGTAGTAGAACGTTTCATTCTGAAAGTGGACTCCAATAAACACCAGCAGAATTACGAGGAAGGCCTCCAATGTACCTCAAAGTTAAACTATGAATACATTCTTGCTTTCTTTCCTATAACCTGGAAAGTGTTTCCACTTCAACACTTCAAATTGGTTCTGCGGGCACTGAGGGACTCTTGGTTTTCCCACACTCCATTTGGCACCTAAACGCCTCCTTTCTGTCGCTCGGAGGACAGTGAGTTCAAACGTTTCTGGTCGCTGATTCTGGATGTATCAGAGCTCCGCAGGAAGACAAAGTAATATTTGGGAATATTTTAACTGGTCTGGCTGTCAGGAAGAGCAGAGCTCCAGTGGCTGAGACATAAACAAATATTAATGTCGTTTCATTGCCACAGCTCCACTCTTTAGAGGCCAGATTATACATGAGAAAACTGTTGTAGACATGTGTAGCCTGAGGACATTTGGAAGACTTTTTAAGAAGGTAGAAACACCAGCTGCGCAAAACATTACTGCGCAACTACAAGATCACGTGTTGGTGACGTGTTTCCGCTACTAGATGAGTTCCGATAAATGTCTGCTTTCATCCCCCACTCCGCCGTGGACCCAAATGCTTGCTTTTTGTTGTCAGTGACTGTCTGGTTTTTCTTACAGCCCACGGAGCCCCTGAACGCCTCAGCGTGGCCAACATGGCGGCGCCCCTGCCTGGAAGATGCAGATTCTTTGTCCAGAAAAAAAACCGCTTCTGTAAGATGGTCCCCGGAAAGGGGAGGAGCTTCTGCGGAGAGCACGCGACCATGGTGAGGCCACGTGGACACAGTAGCCCCTCCCCCAAGCCGGTCAAACCGCGGAGGGGCCACTTTTCCAGGATCGACGCCTCTGATCAGCAGTGACGTAAATAAACCTGTGACGTGTTTCCTGTTTCAGGAAGAAGGGGGCGCTGGCAGCAGGAGGATCACGTGTCCTCTGGACCCCAAGCAGTGAGTCCTGAGTGATCAGGAGTGGGTCGGACCGGGTCGGACCGGGTCAGTAACCAGAATCTGTTCCTGTTAACAGCACCGTGGCCCGAGAGAACCTGGAGAAGCACCTGAAGAAATGCAACTCCAGAGAGAAGCCCAGACCGGTGAGAGCCATCCATCCGTTCATCCATCCGTCCGTTCATCCATCCATCTGTTCATCCGTCCATCCATCCGTTCATCCATCTGTCCGTTCCTCCGTCCATCTGTTCGTCCATCCATCCGTCCGTTCAGCCATCCGTCCATCCATCTGTTCATCCGTCCATCCATCCGTCTGTCCGTTCAGCCATCCATCCGTTCAACCATCCATCCATCCATCCATCCGTTCGTCCGTCCATCCATCCATCCGTCCGTCCGTTCAGCCATCCCTCCGTTCAGCCATCCGTCCATCCATCCATCCGTTCGTCCGTCCGTCCGTCCATCCGTCCGTCCGTCCGTTCATCCGTCCATCCGTTCGTCCGTCCGTCCATTCATCCGTCCATCTGTTCATCCGTCCATCCATCCGTTCATCCATCCGTCCGTTCATCCGTCCATCTGTTCGTCCGTCCATCCATCCGTCCATCTGTTCGTCCGTCCGTCCATCCGTTCATCCATCCGTCCGTTCATCCGTCCATTCATCCGTCCATCTGTTCATCCGTCCATCCATCCGTCCGTTCATCCGTCCATCTGTTCATCCGTCCATCCATCCGTTCATCCATCCGTCCGTTCATCCGTCCATCTGTTCGTCCGTCCATCCATCCGTCCATCTGTTCGTCCGTCCGTCCATCCGTTCATCCATCCGTCCGTTCATCCGTCCATTCATCCGTCCATCCATCCGTTCATCCATCCGTCCGTTCATCCGTCCATCTGTTCATCCGTCCATCCATCCGTTCATCCATCCGTCCGTTCATCCGTCCATCTGTTCGTCCGTCCATCCGTCCATCCATCCGTTCATCCATCCGTCCATCTGTTCATCCGTCCATCCATCCGTTCATCCATCCGTCCATCCATCCGTTCATCCATCCGTCCGTCCATCCATCCATCCGTCCATCCATCCGTCCGTCCATCTGTTCGTCCATTCATCCGTCCATCTGTTCATCCGTCCATCCATCCGTTCATCCATCCGTCCGTCCATCCATCCGTCCGTCCATCTGTTCGTCCATTCATCCGTCCATCTGTTCATCCATCCATCCGTTCATCCATCCGTCCGTCCATCCATCCGTCCATTCATCCGTCCATCTGTTCGTCCATCCATCCGTCCGTTCATCCATCTGTCCGTTCCTCCGTCCATCTGTTCGTCCATCCATCTGTCCGTTCAGCCATCCGTCCATCCATCTGTTCATCCGTCCATCCATCCGTCTGTCCGTTCAGCCATCCATCCGTTCAACCATCCATCCATCCATCCATCCGTTCGTCCGTCCATCCATCCATCCGTCCGTCCGTTCAGCCATCCCTCCGTTCAGCCATCCGTCCATCCATCCATCCGTTCGTCCGTCCGTCCGTCCATCCGTCCGTCCGTCCGTTCATCCGTCCATCCGTTCGTCCGTCCGTCCGTCCATCCGTCCGTCCGTCCGTTCAACCATCCATCCGTTCGTCCGTCCATCCATCCATCCGTCCGTTCAGCCGTCCGTTCGTCCGTCCATCCATCCATCCGTTCGTCCGTCCATCCATCCATCCGTCCGTCCATCCATCCGTCCGTTCATCCATCCATCCGTTCATCCATCCGTCCGTTCATCCGTCCGTCTGTTCGTCCATCCATCCGTCCGTCCAGCCATCCGTCCATCCATCTGTTCATCCATCCATCCATCCATCCGTCTGTCCGTCCGTCTGTCCGTTCATCCGTCCATCCATCCATCCATCCGTCCGTCCGTTCAGCCATCCGTCCATCCATCCGTTCATCCATCCGTCCATTCATCCGTCCATCCGTTCGTCCGTCCATCCATCCATCCGTCCGTTCAGCCATCCGTCCGTTCAGCCATCCGTCCGTTCGTCCGTCCATCCATCCATCCGTCCGTTCAGCCATCCGTCCGTTCATCCGTCCATCTGTTCGTCCATCCATCCGTCCATCCATCCATCTGTCCGTCCATCCGTTCATCCGTCCATCTGTTCGTCCATCCATCTGTTTGTCCGTCCATCCATCCGTCCGTTCAGCCATCCGTCCGTTCAGCCATCCGTCCGTTCGTCCGTCCGTCCATCCATCCATCCGTCCATCCATCCATCCGTCCGTTCAGCCATCCATCCGTCCGTTCAGCCATCCGTCCATACATCTGTTCATCCGTCCATTCATCCGTCCATCCATCCGTCCGTCCATCTATCCGTCTATCCATCCATCCAAACGTCCGTCCGTGCATCCGTCCATCCATCCATCCATCCGTCCGTCCGTCCGTTCTTCCATCCGTCCGTTCATCCATCCGTCCGTCCATCCATCCATCCGTTCATCCATCCATCCGTCCGACCGTCCATCCTTCCATCCGTCCGTCCGTCCATCCGTCCGACCATCCGTCCGTCCGACCATCCATCCATCCGTTCTTCCATCCATCCGTTCGTCCATCCATCCGTTCATCCATCCATCCATCCATCTGTTCGTCCATCCATCCATCCATCCGTTCATCCATCTGTTCATCCATCCATCCGTTCATCCATCCATCTGTTCATCCATCCATCCATCCATCTGTTCGTCCATCCATCCATCCATCTGTTCGTTCATCCATCCATCCATCCATCCGTTCTGCTGAGCATTGCTGTCTTGCAGGTCTATTATGTGGAGAACATCAACGCAGGACGAGTTGACAGAGATCAGAAGCTTCCGGAGGTAACGCCTTAGCTGCTGCAGGACATGGTGATGATGGTGATGGTGATGGTGATGATGGTGATGATGGTGATCTGTGTCAGGTGACTCTGGCTGAGCGCAGCAGAGCAGAGCTGGAGTCTCTGGTGGAGAAACTGAAGACAGCTGTTGAAGGTGAGTTTCTGCTACCAGGTAACCGGGTCACTTCCTGGTTAGCGGGTGGAAGGTAACCGGGTCACTTCCTGGTTAGCGGTGGAAGGTAACCGGGTCACCTGCTGCAGGTAGTGACTCTGGACATGTTGTTGACCAATCAGAATCCTGGAATCAGCAGTCCAGCCTCTGATTGGTCAGATTTCAGCCATTGTGTCCGTGGTTGCAGGTCTGCAGGAGGACATGGAGGACAGGACTCTGTCCCATCCCGTCCTCCAAGAAGAACTCAATGACCCAAAGAATGGAGGCTCCGCCCACAAACACCTGAAGCAGCAGGTCAGAACCAGAACCAGAACCGCCTACAGGCCACGCCTCTCAGAGAGGCGTGGCCTGGACGGCTCCGCCTGTCTGACCCTCCAGGTGTGTTCAGGCTTCTATCCTAGGTCACCTGCAGGAGATGGGGCTGCTCAAAAGGGGGCGCTGCTTCGTGGAGTTCGGAGCAGGTCGAGGAAAACTGTCCCACTGGATCCACCGGGCCCTGCAGAACCCGGAGAACCCAGGAACCTGTGAAGATGAGAAGATCACGGAGGATCCAGAGCCCAGCGAGGACCTTCAGCTGCTGCTGGTGGAGCGCTGCAGCACCCGCTTCAAGGTAGGTTCTGGTGCAGACTCGGTCCGGACCTTCAGGGACCAGAACCTGGGTCCAGGTCCCCCGCCTGTTACAGGGTTGCTGGTTCGATTCTGGGTTCCCTGGTCATCATGATCATTGATGTGGATCGATAGAGTGGATCTTTTAGGGACCAGAACCAGACAGAACCGGGCCTCGGTGGGGACCAGAACCAAACAGAACCGGGCCTCCGTGGGGTCCAGAACCGGGCCCGCTGACAGCAGCTGTTTCTCTGCAGGTGGATGGGAAGCATCAGGATAGCGGCGTGGCCTTTCAGAGGCTGCAGGTGGACATTCAGCACCTGGACCTGAGTAAGAACCCAACATCTGGATCTTCTTTGGTTCTGACGGTTTAGTTCTGACCCGGTTCTGTTTTCAGGGAAAGTTCCTCTGCTGAGGAGGAAAGCGCTGCCGTTGGTTGGAGTCGGGAAGCATCTCTGCGGAGCAGCGACGGGTGAGAACCTTCTGCTGACTCACCGAGAACCCCAGCACCGTTTCAGCTGCTGCATCCAGGTTCTGGTTCTGGTTCTGTCCCCAGATCTGGCTCTCCGGTGCTTATTGGGAACAGCCGGAGTCGGGGAAGATCCTGAGCCGCCTCCGAAGCGCCTTAAAGGGTCAGAAGCCGCGCCGGGAACAGAGGGTGACCCAGAGACTGGGTCCGGTTCCGGTTCTGGTCCGGTGCTGGGCCTGGCTGTGGCGTTATGCTGCCACCATTGCTGCGAGTGGCGTCACTACGTGGGTCAGCACTTCTTCCTCCAGAGAGGACTCGGACCTGCGGAGTTCGCCGCCTTCTGTCGGATGTCCAGCTGGGCCACATGTGGACATAGACCGGCCAATCAGAGCAGCTCCTCACCTGATCCCACCAATCAGAGAGGAGAGGCTGAAGAGCATGCCGGGGAAGAGGAGGCGGGAGCTGCGAGCGGGTAAACGTTCTGATTGGTCCGTCTCCGTAAGGTTGAGCTGCCTGCCAGGACCTGGTTCCTCCAGGGGTCCGTCACTGGCAGGTTCTGGAGGTTCTGCAGCCTGTCTGTAAACTGTCTGTGGTCCTGCAGGTTCTGGACAGGAGCTGAGCGGCAGCAGGTGGGTCGGTTCTGTAAGCTCCTGATCGACAGCGGCAGACGGGACTTCCTGAAGACGCGAGGCTTCAGCAGCCGCCTGACGCGCTACGTGGAGCCGGCCGTCACCCTGGAGAACGTCCTGCTGACGGCGCTGCCCTGCTGAGGCTGCTGGGCGCACGCCGTGGGGCCCGGTTCCCTGGGGGGCCCGGTTCCACGTTGGGCCAGTTCCACGGGGGCCCGGCTCCACGTTGGGCCGGTTCCACGGGGGCCTGGTTCCACGGGGTTCTGGTTCCACGGGGGCCCGGTTCACTGGGGGGCCCGGTTCCACGTTGGGCCAGTTCCACGGGGGCCCGGCTCCACGTTGGGCCGGTTCCACGGGGGCCCGGTTCACTGGGGGGCCCGGTTCCACGTTGGGCCGGTTCCACGGGGGCCTGGTTCCACGGGGTTCTGGTTCCACGGGGGCCCGGTTCACTGGGGGGCCCGGTTCCACGTTGGGCCAGTTCCACGGGGGCCCGGCTCCACGTTGGGCCGGTTCCACGGGGGCCCGGTTCACTGGGGGGCCCGGTTCCACGTTGGGCCAGTTCCACGGGGGCCCGGCTCCACGTTGGGCCGGTTCCACGGGGGCCCGGTTCACTGGGGGGCCCGGTTCCACGTTGGGCCGGTTCCACGGGGGCCTGGTTCCATGGGGGGCCCGGTTCCACGTTGGGCCAGTTCCACGGGGGCCCGGCTCCACGTTGGGCCGGTTCCACGGGGGCCCGGTTCACTGGGGGGCCCGGTTCCACGTTGGGCCGGTTCCCTGGGGGCCCGGTTCCACGTTGGGCCAGTTCCACGGGGGCCCGGCTCCACGTTGGGCCGGTTCCACGGGGGCCCGGTTCACTGGGGGGCCCGGTTCCACGTTGGGCCGGTTCCATGGGGGCCCGGCTCCACGTTGGGCCGGTTCCACGGGGGCCCGGTTCACTGGGGGGCCCGGTTCCACGGGGGTCCCGTTTCCATGGGGGCCCGGTTCCACGTTGGGCCGGTTCAACGGGGTTCCGGTTCCACGGGGTTCCGGTTCCCTGGGGGCCCGGTTCCATGTGGAAGCGGTTCTGGTTCCACATGGAAGCGGTTCTGGTTCCACATGGAAGCGGTTCTGGTTCTGGTACCAGAGGAAGGAGACGAGGAGGTTCTGCTCATGATGGTTTTATTAAATCCAGCTTTTCAACAGCTTTTTCTTGTGTTCTTGCCGTTTCTGCTGCGTCTCTCGATCCAAACTGTTCTGGTTCTGATCCGGTTCTGTCAGTCGATCTGAGCCCTGCGGTCAGCCGAGTCCTCGTCGACCTCTGGAAGGTTCAGAACAGAAACACGTCAGAACCTCTGACCCGGTTAGTGGTTCCGTGATGAACACATGAGGGTGAATGTGAGATGGTGTCGTTAATCCAGTCAGTGACCCGGTTCCAGGGGCACCAGGACCTGGGAGTACCGGGCCCCGGCGGTACCGGGCCCCGGCGGGACCGGGCCCCGGCGGGACTAACCGTGCTCGTGGAGCTCAGCGTGGGCTCGCTTCCGGGCCTCCTGGAGGAACGCCAGCATGAACTCCCGTCCGAACAGCTCCGGGTCGTCGTCGCCGTCCTCCGTGCGCGGAGGCAGGGCCGCGGTCAGCGGGTTGTCCCGGAAACTCACAAACCTGTTCAGAGCAAACGGTCCAGAATTCAGTCGAGAGACCGGCCGGGCCTGCAGGCTCGGACTCCCTGACCTGCCTCGCCCTGGGTTACCCCCTGCTAGCCCACCTCAGAATAGGCTCCCTGCTGCCTTTGCCTACCACACTTCTTCCTTCCACTCAGTTTTCTTTTCATATGCGTGGATGCATTAGTGTGTGAGCAACCAGCTCGTTTGCGTCTGTCCCTCCTTGTGAAGGCGTCCACGACCGTCTCCCGGACATCTGGAGGGTCTGCAGCTGAGCGGAAGCGGCGGCTGGGCAGAGCTCTGATCCCAGCTGCGTCCTCCCCAGCTCAGCGCTCCCAGCTGGAGCCGCAGCAGACCTGCTTCACTTCTCGGACGACGCGCAGGAGAAGAGCTTTGCGGCTTCACTCCTCAGCGCTCCGCCTTCCCAAACGGAGCTGACCCCCGGACGGGCGGGCGGACGTACCTGAGCGTGGACATGTCCTCCATCGGGGACGGGATGTCCCTCAGCCGGTTGCTGCTGAGGACCAGCGTCTCCAGACTCGCCATCCTGCTGATGTTCTCCGGAAGCTTCTCCAGCGCGTTCCTCTGCAGCCACAGCGCCTGCAGCTTCTCCATCCTGCGCACAGAGAGGCCGTCGGTCAGCCGCGGGCGTGGCCGGGGCGGGGAGGGCGGGTTCTGTCAGGGCCGGGCCGGGCCGGGCCGGGCCGGGGCCTTGGCTCCTACCTGTGGACGTCATCGGGCAGGCGCCGCAGGCGGTTCCCCGCCATGTCCAGCCACTCCAGCGCCGGCAGGGCGACCACGCAGTCCGGCAGCGACGCGAAGCCGTCCATGGCCAGGTCCAGGCGCTGCAGCCGGGCCAGGCTCCTGAGCTGCGGGTCAGAACCGGGTCAGAGCCTGGTCGAACCGAACCGGGTCGGAACTGAGCCGGCTCAGAACCAGGTCGAACTGAGTCGGGTTAGAACCGGGTTGAGCTGAACCGGGTCTGAACCTGGTCAAACTGAACCGCATCAGAACTATGTCTGAACCGGGTCTAACTGAACCGGATCAGAACTAAGTCTGAACCGGGTCAAACCGAACCGGGTCAGAACCTGGTCAAACTGAACCAGGTCGAACTGAATCGGGTCAGAACCGGGTCGAACTGAACCGGATCAGAACTGAACCGGGTCATCTGGTAAGGGTCCAAAGAACCGGTCAGAACTGTCTCATTTGGACTGGGTCCAACAGAACTGGGTCACAACCAGCTTATCTGGACCAGGTCCCGATCCACAGGTCCAACAGAACCGGCTCAACCTGGTCTGGACTGGACTGAAGCCTGGACTAGACTGGAACCTGGTCTGGACTGGAACCTGGACTGGACTGGAACCTGGTCTGGACTGGAACCTGGACTAGACTAAAACTTGGTGTGGACTGGAACCTGGTCTGGACTGGAACCTGGACTAGACTAAAACTTGGTGTGGACTGGAACCTGGACTAGACTGGAACCTGGTCTGGACTGGAACCTGGTCTGGACTAAAACTTGGTGTGGACTGGAACCTGGACTAGACTGGAACCTGGACTAGACTGGAACCTGGACTAGACTGGAACCTGGTCTGGACTAAAACTTGGTGTGAACTGGAACCTGGACTAGACTGGAACCTGGACTAGACTAAAACTTGGTGTGGACTGGAACCTGGTCTGGACTGGAACCTGGACTAGACTGGAACCTGGACTAGACTAAAACTTGGTGTGGACTGGAACCTGGTCTGGACTGGAACCTGGTCTAGACTGGAACCTGGACTAGACTAAAACTTGGTGTGGACTGGAACCTGGTCTGGACTGGAACCTGGTCTGGACTAAAACTTGGTGTGGACTGGAACCTGGTCTGGACTGGAACCTGGACTAGACTGGAACCTGGACTAGACTAAAACTTGGTGTGGACTGGAACCTGGTCTGGACTGGAACCTGGACTAGACTGGAACCTGGACTAGACTGGAACCTGGACTAGACTAAAACTTGGTGTGGACTGGAACCTGGTCTGGACTGGAACCTGGTCTGGACTAAAACTTGGTGTGGACTGGAACCTGGACTAGACTAAAACTTGGTGTGGACTGGAACCTGGTCTGGACTAAAACTTGGTGTGGACTGGAACCTGGACTAGACTGGAACCTGGACTAGACTGGAACCTGGTCTGGACTGGAACCTGGTCTGGACTAAAACTTGGTGTGGACTGGAACCTGGACTAGACTGGAACCTGGACTAGACTGGAACCTGGTCTGGACTGGAACCTGGACTAGACTGGAACCTGGACTAGACTAAAACTTGGTGTGGACTGGAACCTGGTCTGGACTGGAACCTGGACTAGACTGGAACCTGGACTAGACTAAAACTTGGTGTGGACTGGAACCTGGTCTGGACTGGAACCTGGTCTGGATTGGAACCTGGTCTGGACTGGACTGAAGCCTGGACTAGACTGGAACCTGGTCTGGACTGGAACCTGGACTGGACTGGAACCTGGACTGGACTGGAACCTGGACTAGACTAAAACTTGGTGTGGACTGGAACCTGGTCTGGACTGGAACCTGGTCTGGACTAAAACTTGGTGTGGACTGGAACCTGGACTAGACTGGAACCTGGACTAGACTAAAACTTGGTGTGGACTGGACCCTGGTCTGGACTGGAACCTGGTCTGGATTGGAACCTGGTCTGGACTGGAACCTGGTCTGGACTGGAACCTGGTCTAGACTGGAACCTGGACTAGACTAAAACTTGGTGTGGACTGGAACCTGGTCTGGACTGGAACCTGGACTAGACTGGAACCTGGACTAGACTAAAACTTGGTGTGGACTGGAACCTGGTCTGGACTGGAACCTGGTCTAGACTGGAACCTGGACTAGACTAAAACTTGGTGTGGACTGGAACCTGGTCTGGACTGGAACCTGGACTAGACTAAAACTTGGTGTGGACTGGAACCTGGTCTGGACTGGAACCTGGTCTGGACTAAAACTTGGTGTGGACTGGAACCTGGTCTGGACTGGAACCTGGTCTGGACTAAAACTTGGTGTGGACTGGAACCTGGACTAGACTGGAACCTGGTCTGGACTAAAACTTGGTGTGGACTGGAACCTGGACTAGACTGGAACCTGGTCTGAACTAAAACTTGGTGTGGACTGGAACCTGGACTAGACTGGAACCTGGACTAGACTAAAACTTGGTGTGGACTGGAACCTGGTCTGGACTGGAACCTGGACTAGACTGGAACCTGGACTAGACTAAAACTTGGTGTGGACTGGAACCTGGTCTGGACTGGAACCTGGTCTAGACTGGAACCTGGACTAGACTAAAACTTGGTGTGGACTGGAACCTGGTCTGGACTGGAACCTGGACTAGACTAAAACTTGGTGTGGACTGGAACCTGGTCTGGACTAAAACTTGGTGTGGACTGGAACCTGGTCTGGACTGGAACCTGGACTAGACTGGAACCTGGACTAGACTGGAACCTGGACTAGACTAAAACTTGGTGTGGACTGGAACCTGGTCTGGACTGGAACCTGGACTAGACTAAAACTTGGTGTGGACTGGAACCTGGACTAGACTGGAACCTGGTCTGGACTAAAACTTGGTGTGGACTGGAACCTGGTCTGGACTGGAACCTGGACTAGACTGGAACCTGGACTAGACTAAAACTTGGTGTGGACTGGAACCTGGTCTGGACTGGAACCTGGACTAGACTGGAACCTGGACTAGACTGGAACCTGGACTAGACTAAAACTTGGTGTGGACTGGAACCTGGTCTGGACTGGAACCTGGTCTGGACTAAAACTTGGTGTGGACTGGAACCTGGACTAGACTGGAACCTGGACTAGACTGGAACCTGGACTAGACTAAAACTTGGTGTGGACTGGACCCTGGTCTGGACTGGAACCTGGTCTGGATTGGAACCTGGTCTGGACTGGAACCTGGTCTGGACTGGAACCTGGTCTAGACTGGAACCTGGACTAGACTAAAACTTGGTGTGGACTGGAACCTGGTCTGGACTGGAACCTGGACTAGACTGGAACCTGGACTAGACTAAAACTTGGTGTGGACTGGAACCTGGTCTGGACTGGAACCTGGTCTAGACTGGAACCTGGACTAGACTAAAACTTGGTGTGGACTGGAACCTGGTCTGGACTGGAACCTGGACTAGACTAAAACTTGGTGTGGACTGGAACCTGGTCTGGACTGGAACCTGGTCTGGACTAAAACTTGGTGTGGACTGGAACCTGGTCTGGACTAAAACTTGGTGTGGACTGGAACCTGGACTAGACTGGAACCTGGACTAGACTGGAACCTGGACTAGACTAAAACTTGGTGTGGACTGGAACCTGGACTAGACTGGAACCTGGACTAGACTGGAACCTGGTCTGAACTAAAACTTGTTGTGGACTGGAACCTGGACTAGACTAAAACTTGGTGTGGACTGGAACCTGGTCTGGACTGGAACCTGGACTAGACTAAAACTTGGTGTGGACTGGACCCTGGTCTGGACTGGAACCTGGTCTGGATTGGAACCTGGTCTGGACTGGAACCTGGTCTGGACTGGAACCTGGACTAGACTAAAACTTGGTGTGGACTGGAACCTGGTCTGGACTGGAACCTGGACTAGACTGGAACCTGGACTAGACTAAAACTTGGTGTGGACTGGAACCTGGTCTGGACTGGAACCTGGTCTAGACTGGAACCTGGACTAGACTAAAACTTGGTGTGGACTGGAACCTGGTCTGGACTGGAACCTGGACTAGACTAAAACTTGGTGTGGACTGGACCCTGGTCTGGACTGGAACCTGGTCTGGATTGGAACCTGGTCTGGACTGGAACCTGGTCTGGACTGGAACCTGGTCTAGACTGGAACCTGGACTAGACTAAAACTTGGTGTGGACTGGAACCTGGTCTGGACTGGAACCTGGACTAGACTGGAACCTGGACTAGACTAAAACTTGGTGTGGACTGGAACCTGGTCTGGACTGGAACCTGGTCTAGACTGGAACCTGGACTAGACTAAAACTTGGTGTGGACTGGAACCTGGTCTGGACTGGAACCTGGACTAGACTAAAACTTGGTGTGGACTGGAACCTGGTCTGGACTGGAACCTGGTCTGGACTAAAACTTGGTGTGGACTGGAACCTGGTCTGGACTAAAACTTGGTGTGGACTGGAACCTGGACTAGACTGGAACCTGGACTAGACTGGAACCTGGACTAGACTAAAACTTGGTGTGGACTGGAACCTGGACTAGACTGGAACCTGGACTAGACTGGAACCTGGTCTGAACTAAAACTTGTTGTGGACTGGAACCTGGACTAGACTAAAACTTGGTGTGGACTGGAACCTGGTCTGGACTGGAACCTGGACTAGACTAAAACTTGGTGTGGACTGGACCCTGGTCTGGACTGGAACCTGGTCTGGATTGGAACCTGGTCTGGACTGGAACCTGGTCTGGACTGGAACCTGGTCTAGACTGGAACCTGGACTAGACTAAAACTTGGTGTGGACTGGAACCTGGTCTGGACTGGAACCTGGACTAGACTGGAACCTGGACTAGACTAAAACTTGGTGTGGACTGGAACCTGGTCTGGACTGGAACCTGGTCTAGACTGGAACCTGGACTAGACTAAAACTTGGTGTGGACTGGAACCTGGTCTGGACTGGAACCTGGACTAGACTAAAACTTGGTGTGGACTGGAACCTGGTCTGGACTGGAACCTGGTCTGGACTAAAACTTGGTGTGGACTGGAACCTGGTCTGGACTGGAACCTGGACTAGACTGGAACCTGGACTAGACTGGAACCTGGACTAGACTAAAACTTGGTGTGGACTGGAACCTGGTCTGGACTGGAACCTGGACTAGACTAAAACTTGGTGTGGACTGGAACCTGGACTAGACTGGAACCTGGTCTGGACTAAAACTTGGTGTGGACTGGAACCTGGTCTGGACTGGAACCTGGACTAGACTGGAACCTGGACTAGACTGGAACCTGGACTAGACTAAAACTTGGTGTGGACTGGAACCTGGTCTGGACTGGAACCTGGTCTGGACTAAAACTTGGTGTGGACTGGAACCTGGTCTGGACTGGAACCTGGACTAGACTGGAACCTGGACTAGACTGGAACCTGGACTAGACTAAAACTTGGTGTGGACTGGAACCTGGTCTGGACTGGAACCTGGTCTGGGAGCTCCTTAAGGTCCCGGTTCATAGCCAGCTCCAGTCTCTCCAGACTCTCGCATCCACTCAGTTCTTCAGGGATGAACTGGATTCTGTTGTAGCTCAGCAGCAGTTCTCTGAGCCGGGTCAGCTTCCCTGAGACCAGAATCAGGACATGAAAAGTCTTCTTACATGAGGATAATCTGAGGTACCGTCGAAGTCCTCGGTCACATGAATCGAGTTCTTTGACTCTAGATCAGTTCACTCAGAAGTGTTTTGGTGCTCACCAATCTGTTTTGGGATCTCAGTGACTGCGTTACGCGACAGATCCAGAACCAGAAGGTTCTGGAAGCTGGAGATGAAAGGCGGAATCTTCATCAGGCCAGTCCTGTGGATCTGCCACTCCTGGACCTGAACGAATTGGACCAGGCACCCTGGCAAACTCTGAGACAAGGAAAAACATGTCGACAAGAAGTTCTGGATCAGGGAAACCAGTGCAGTCACTGTGTGGTACCTTCCACTCCTCTTGTTCAATTCGGAGAACCAGCCTTCCGTCTTCAGTCTGCAACTTTTCCTTCAGCCGAGCCAGAACCGCCCGGTCCTCCCAGACCCGGACACCAAGTCTGGCCCAGAGAGTTTCACAGCAGTTAGAAATCAGGTGGACTGCAACCTGATCATGGGAGCTTGGTTCCGAAGAACCAGCTTGGTTCTTGAACACCAGTAGCCACCAGAGGGATGTCTGTTGCGGCCCAGTTTCCTCAGGCTCGGGTTACTATGGTCTGTTTCCAGTTCTAAGGGCTGGAACCAGTCGGATCATTATTTGTGTTGCGCAACGCTCTCACTTCCGCCAATAAGCTGCTGACGGATGCTAAGTGCTTTTAGCAGCTATGGAGGGAGGCAGTGAGGGGCAGAAAGAAGCGCCGCTAAGAAACAGGTGAAAGTGCCAACGGTGTGGGATCGCTGGCCGAACAGAACACGGCTCAGTGCAACTGGTGTTTGACAACAGCACGTCCTCGCTGCTGCAGCACCTCAGCTCGTTACGGTCTGATCAGCTTCTGCACCTGGCCTCCTTTCTTTGCTCACCAGGATGAACTTCCTCCTCCTCTGTTTAGGCCAGGGGTGCCCAACTCCAGTCCTCGAGAGCTACCACCCTGCAACTTTTAGACGCATCCCTCCTCTAACACACCTGGATCAAACGACCTGCTCGTTACCAGGCCTTTGCAGAGCTGAGTTGCTGCTGGAGAGGCAATCCAGCCTTCAGACCCAGGCGTGTTGGAGCAGGGATGCATTGAAAAGCTGCAAGATGGTGGCTCTCAAGGACTGGACTTGGGCGCCCCGATTCAGACTACGATCAGCAGATTAACACATCTTTATATCGTGTATTGTCGTTTAGTTTTCTCTGTGATGAATGTTTGGTAGTCTTAATAAAAACACGCTGCAGAAGCTTGACCCGATCTTCAGCCGTGGCCCGATCCGGCCCAGACTTCAGTTCGGGCTCGTCCTGTAGAGCTAAACTCTGGGAAACATCCGCTACATGCATGGAGGTGTTTGTTCCTTTTGCAGAAGACTCCACTTTTATCTGTGGTTGTTGGTGCAGAATCTGCCATTTTATACATGTACAAGGAAATACATTCTGGCTAACACTGCATGTACTTGCTGATCAAAAAGTGATGACATGAAAAAAATAATTAAAAAATTAAAAATATTTAATAGTTTTTTTCAAATGTCAAACTTCAGACTAAGAGTGATGTTTGAATTGTTTTGCATTCTAAGCAATAAAATGTTTTCTTGTTTAAAAAACAATTGACTTGTTATTCTCTTTCATATATCGCTTGAGCGATATATCAGCTCTGAATACCTGGGATTAAACCAACAGGTAAACCAACAATAGTAAAAATAACCAATGGCAATGAGTAGGCGGAGCCTAACCTGCCCGTGGTCCCGCCTCTGGGCGTCCTCCTCCTCTGCTCCTCCTCCTCCTCCCTTCGTCTCTTGATCCGGGTCTCCCACAGAGCCTTGATTGAGCTCACTGAGCTGCACGCCACCACGCCCACCATGACAGCCAGGTGATGTCACAGCACGACAGGTAGGACGACCGCTGACCTTCAACCTCATCCCCCGCTGAGGATGGAGGATGACATCATTGAGCCCAGAGTGAAGCTTCAGGACAAGGAGCAGGTTTTTGGGGTTTTTAACTTGCTGTTGGAGGTAATGAGGTCAGCAGCAGGAAGACCATGAGGATGACTTCAGATTAGACTGGGAGGATTCAACCCTGAAACTGGAGGATAGGTCGTTCCCGTCGCTAGGTGTGGTTGCCCCCGTCGCTAGGTGTAGTTGCCCCCGTTGTTAGGTGTGGTCGCCCCCCTTGCTCGGTGTAGTTGCCCCCGTCGCTCGGTGTGGTCGCCCCCCTTGCTCGGTGTAGTTGCCCCCGTTGCTAGGTGTGGTCGCCCCCGTCAGGTGTAGTCGCCCCCGTTGCTCGGTGTGGTCACCCCCGTCACTAGGTGTAGTTTGCCCCGTCGCTAGGTGTGGTTGCCCCCATAGCTAGGTGTAGGTGCCCCCGTCACTAGGTGTAGTCGCCCCCGTCGCTAGGTGTAGTCGCCCCCGTCGCTAGGTGTGGTCACCCCTGTCACTAGGTGTAGTTGCCCCAGTCGCTAGGTGTGGTTGCCCCCGTCGCTAGGTGTAGTCGCCCCCGTCGCTAGGTGTAGTCGCCCCCGTCGCTAGGTGTGGTCACCCCTGGCACTAGGTGTAGTTGCCCCCGTCGCTAGGTGTGGTTGCCCCCATAGCTAGGTGTAGGTGCCCCCGTCACTAGGTGTAGTCGCCCCCGTCGCTAGGTGTAGTCGCCCCCGTCGCTAGGTGTGGTCACCCCTGTCACTAGGTGTAGTTGCCCCCGTCGCTAGGTGTGGTTGCCCCCATTGCTAGGTGTAGTCGCCCGCCTTGCTCGGTGTAGTCGCCCCCGTCGCTAGGTGTGGTTGCCCCCGTCGCTAGGTGTAGTCGCCCCCGTCGCTAGGTGTGGTCACCCCTGGCACTAGGTGTAGTTGCCCCCGTCGCTAGGTGTGGTTGCCCCCATTGCTAGGTGTATTCGCCCGCCTTGCTCGGTGTAGTCGCCCCAGTCGCTAGGTGTGGTTGCCCCCGTCGCTAGGTGTGGTTGCCCCCGTCGCTAGGTGTAGTCGCCCCCCTTGCTCGGTGTAGTCGCCCCCGTCGCTAGGTGTGGTTGCCCCCGTCGCTAGGTGTGGTTGCCCCCGTCGCTAGGTGTGGTTGCCCCCATTGCTAGGTGTAGTCGCCCGCCTTGCTCGGTGTAGTCGCCCCCGTCGCTAGGTGTGGTTGCCCCCATCGCTAGGTGTAGTTGCCCCCGTCACTAGGTGTGGTTGCCCCCATTGCTAGGTGTAGTCGCCCGCCTTGCTCGGTGTAGTCGCCCCCGTCGCTAGGTGTGGTTGCCCCCGTCGCTAGGTGTAGTCGCCCGCCTTGCTCGGTGTAGTCGCCCCCGTCGCTAGGTGTGGTTGCCCCCGTCGCTAGGTGTAGTCGCCCCCCTTGCTCGGTGTAGTCGCCCCCGTCGCTAGGTGTGGTTGCCCCCGTCGCTAGGTGTAGTCGCCCGCCTTGCTCGGTGTAGTCGCCCCCGTCGCTAGGTGTGGTTGCCCCCGTCGCTAGGTGTGGTTGTCCCCGTCGCTAGGTGTAGTCGCCCGCCTTGCTCGGTGTAGTCGCCCCCGTCGCTAGGTGTGGTTGCCCCCGTCGCTAGGTGTAGTCGCCCCCCTTGCTCGGTGTGGTTGCCCCCGTCGCTAGGTGTGGTTGCCCCCGTCGCTAGGTGTAGTCGCCCCCGTCGCTAGGTGTGGTCACCCCTGGCACTAGGTGTAGTTGCCCCCGTCGCTAGGTGTGGTTGCCCCCATTGCTAGGTGTATTCGCCCGCCTTGCTCGGTGTAGTCGCCCCCGTCGCTAGGTGTGGTTGCCCCAGTCGCTAGGTGTGGTTGCCCCCGTCGCTAGGTGTAGTCGCCCCCCTTGCTCGGTGTAGTCGCCCCCGTCGCTAGGTGTGGTTGCCCCCGTCGCTAGGTGTGGTTGTCCCCGTCGCTAGGTGTAGTCGCCCGCCTTGCTCGGTGTAGTCGCCCCCGTCGCTAGGTGTGGTTGCCCCCGTCGCTAGGTGTAGTCGCCCCCCTTGCTCGGTGTGGTTGCCCCCGTCGCTAGGTGTGGTTGCCCCCGTCGCTAGGTGTAGTCGCCCCCCTTGCTCGGTGTAGTCGCCCCCGTCGCTAGGTGTGGTTGTCCCCGTCGCTAGGTGTAGTCGCCCGCCTTGCTCGGTGTAGTCGCCCCCGTCGCTAGGTGTGGTTGCCCCCGTCGCTAGGTGTAGTCGCCCCCCTTGCTCGGTGTGGTTGCCCCCGTCGCTAGGTGTGGTTGCCCCCGTCGCTAGGTGTAGTCGCCCCCCTTGCTCGGTGTAGTCGCCCCCGTCGCTAGGTGTGGTTGCCCCCGTCGCTAGGTGTGGTTGCCCCCGTCGCTAGGTGTGGTTGCCCCCGTCGCTAGGTGTAGTCACCCCCCTTGCTCGGTGTAGTCGCCCCCGTCGCTAGGTGTGGTTGCCCCAGTCGCTAGGTGTAGTCGCCCCCGTCGCTAGGTGTGGTTGCCCCCGTCGCTAGGTGTGGTTGCCCCCGTCGCTAGGTGTGGTTGCCCCCGTCGCTAGGTGTAGTCACCCCCCTTGCTCGGTGTAGTCGCCCCCGTCGCTAGGTGTGGTTGCCCCAGTCGCTAGGTGTAGTCGCCCCCGTCGCTAGGTGTGGTTGCCCCCGTCGCTAGGTGTGGTTGCCCCCGTCGCTAGGTGTGGTTGCCCCCGTCGCTAGGTGTAGTCGCCCGCCTTGCTCGGTGTAGTCGCCCCCGTCGCTAGGTGTGGTTGCCCCCGTCGCTAGGTGTAGTCGCCCCCCTTGCTCGGTGTAGTCGCCCCCGTCGCTAGGTGTGGTGGTTCCCGTTATTTCCCGGTGTGAGGATCCGACTCTGCGGTTCTACAGCCCCTGGTTCCGACCCGTAGAGAACCCGGTGTGGGGAACCAACATGAGGCTAAACTCATTTTACTGAGTAAAACGCGGAGTGAAACTCCTCAATGATTTTAATCTGATGTTTCTGATGTCATGCTGCTCTACCTCCCCCTGCTGGCCCAGGCCTGCAGACATCTTCAGAAGTTCTCAGCAGCTTCGTTCAGAAACTGAAGGCCCAACATTCACAAAGCAGGAAATAAAACGCGATACTTTTAATATTAAGAACCACAAACTGCTGGAAACTTCTGCAGCAACGCTTCTCTGAACTAGTTTAAAACTGGACCTCTGGCACCAGCAGCCCGTCGGCTTCATCCGGGTCTCTGAAGAAACCCAGAGTCCGGTTCTAGAACCCAGATTATTAATAAAGTCCTGGTTCTCACCTTGGAGCTCTGCAGCCGTCCTCCATGCTGCTGGAACCTGACCTCGGCCCGCCGGCTAATTTTAGCCACTGGGTGACCACCAGTGGTCACGTGACCACCGGTGGTTCTGACAGAATGTAAGCAGCTGCCTGAACGGGCCTGGAGCCCCTCCTGGTTCCTGCAGGACCGTGCTCAAGGCTGGGTCAGGAGAAGGTTGGAGTCCTTGTTGGATCAGAACCGTGGGGGATCAGAACCAGAGACAGGAAGTGTTTTCAGCAGCTTTATTGAGCTCGTCCTACAGAAACAGCAAACCTTGACACAGAGCGGCCACCACCAGCCAGAGCAGGAACCTGGGAGAGCAGCCTGACCTCCAGCCACCAGGGCGGCGACACCAACCATCTGAGCATCAAGAGACCCGTCTGCAGCTCTGGTTCTGGAACACATTGGGTTCCTGATGCGTTCGGGGTCCCGCTGAGGCTGCCGGACCACACCCGGGTCTGAGCCTTTCCTCCAGGGGGGGTCGGCACCACGCAGGTGTCAGACGTTTCCACGCTGCCACCGCGCACACCGACCTCCTCGGCAGGTGACCTTTGAACCGGGACCCCATGGCAGGCCGTGGGGGTTGAGGACTGACGGTAGGTCACATGACCCCCAGCGGTGCGTTTCAGCGTAACAGAAGGAGGGGGCGGAGCCTGAACCGTCAGCTGGGCGGGTCATGTGATGGAAGTGGGCTCTAACAGGTAAATCTCACCCTTGGCTGTGTTCAGAACCTGATCTGGACCAGAACTCAGTCCGGTTCCTTTACTCCAGAACTTCCAGAGCTCCAGAACCAACACCCGAGGGAGGTTCTCAGGTGGACTGGGTCGTTTCCTGTCAGATGGTTCTGTGTCGCTGTCCCGGCCGTTCTCTGAATCTAAGAGTGTCGTCATGGTAACCCAGGGAACCCCCCCCCCAGGGTCCTGCTCAAAGGCAACAAGGAAGATACGGAGTAGACAGGAAGGCCTCAGACAGAAACAGGAAGTGATGGCGTTGGATGGGCGGGACCGTGGGGAGTGTCGGGTCGGTGTCTCGTCCTCCCCGGGGCTGATGGGTAAAAGTGTCTATTTCAGGTCCAGAACCATGCTGGCCGGGTTCTCCAGGTACTCCCTCCACAGGTTGGAGAAGCGACACATGGTGGCGCCGTCGATGATGCGATGATCCGCCGACCAGCTCACCTTCATGATGTGAGCTGGGATCACCCGACCGTCCGGGTCGAACCGCGGTAGAACCTGAACGGACAGGAAACCGGAGTTATTCCGAGAACCAATCAGAAACCCTCAGCTGTCGCACCTGGATGGACCCTCACTCTGACTGGCCGTTCAGAACCACCTGACGTCACCTGGTTGCCGCCTGGATCGGAGTATTCACACGTTTTATGATTTAAACTGCGGGACATGCAGGTTCTCCCAGACCGCCGCCGGCTGGCTCCTCCCAGAGCGAAGAGGCGGCGGCGGTCTACCTGCGCTCACCTGCCTCGCCTCGCACAGCTGCTGCTAACCGTTCCCTTTGTTTATAGGACCTGGGCGGAGGAGGAGATCGTTTTCACCGCCCCTGACCAAGCGCTCCAGCCGCTCCAGGACTGGGGCTGAAGACGCTCTGCGGCCGCTCACCATGGCTGGACGCTGGGAGCTGCCCAGCCAGCAGCTCCCTCCAGAGACGCCGCCAGCCGAATCCCTAAGCTCATCTCGTCCGTCCATCGGAACTCTGTTCACAGCAGGTGGCATCTGGGCAGGAATAATAGCTTAGGATGATCATTTCTAATGTTTTTGTTGTGTATCATAAGGGTGTCGACCCATAAAGGGTCATTTTCAGTCACGTAACGAGTGTTTACCCCGTTTTACTGGCGTTTTCCTTCAAGCTATGGTGCGTGTAGCTCGAGGTGCTAAAGACATTTCAGGGCTCCCACATTCTCCCGGGACAGTCCACCGCAACCGTTCCCATGTTATTTACCACGTTTCCGACTTAAATTAAATCATTTAAACATCAAAAACACCTCAGAATAATGTTGAATTGTGAAATGGTGTCTGGAGTACATACGGCGTTTGTCTGAACTCATTCCTAAATTAATTCAGAGCTAATGGCCTCTCAGACAAAACTCTTCAACAGAATCCCTGGTGTCCAAAGCTCCACCCATGCTGGGCCGTGATGTGACTATCCGTCCTTATATGCACTTCCTGCATGAAGAATAAACAGCATGTTCCGGCAAAAATGAACCTGAATTAGTTTGAACCAATTAACACTAAATTTCTCAATATTCGTATTTCATACCGAACTGTGACATCATTCATCATCTTATTGGTTCTATTTTTACTGATTTACTTCTCGTAGTTTTAGTTTCATCATGTTTTATCTTTTTCTCTGTAGTTTTAGTCGTATTACTTGGTTGAGTAAAACGTTTTAACTGATGCTGAATTCATTTGTTAATAAACTTGTATATTTGAGAGAAGCTGTTTATTCCATACATGTGTCGCTTCCTGCTGTTCACAGACTGATGGCTTCATCTGTTATTATTATTATTATTATTATAATAAAACCTCATCAGGCAGGCAGGTATTTATAGACTCGGGCTGAACTTTATTGGCTATCTTCTCATTAACAGAGGAGTGCCTGCCTCGACTTGCTCGTTTTGATCTAAATTACGAGTTTTATTATAACTGCCTGAAGCAACAACAGCTTTCTGAATACGTTCTGGCCCAACCGGACCTCTGAGGACGTTCATGTCTGTCAGCCCTGATCCAGATGGATGAACATCCAACAGTTCCCAGAAGGGTTTTCCTCCGAGACTAGAGGGGAAACTGGTTCAGGGACCCAGTCTGGAGCGATGCTTTTCTGCCTGTCCAGACCTGGGATCGGTCAGCTGCAGATCGTTCTGGTTCTCGCTCCCACTACTGTGTTACTGATGGGAAGGTTTGGAGCCAACCTGGATTTTTCCCAGCGCTCCGATGGCGACCTCTGGAGGAAGGATGACAGGTTTGGCGTACGTCCCTCCGATCTGAGACGGAAACGCAGAACACAGTCAGTTCGCGATCGTGCTCAGAGTCGGGAACGGCGGCGCTGCCGGACTCACCGATCCGATGTTGGACAGAGTGAAGGTTCCCCCGCTCAGCTCGGCCTTCCCCAGCTGCCCGGCGGCCCCCAGCGCCTGCAGCCGGTTCAGCTCCTGAGCGATCTCGAACACGCTGAGCAGCTGAACGTTCTTCACGTTGGGAACCAGCAGACCCTGACTGGTGTCCATAGCCAGCCCGATGTTGTGAGACGCCTGCGGAGACGCCACAGCGTCATCAACACCTCAACCGCAACGAGCCGCTTCGTCTCCTCCACCGCAGCCAGACTCAGGTTTACCTTGTAGGTGATGTTCTGGCAGCCTTCGTCCAGCGACGAGTTCAGGATGGGGAAGTGGAGGAGGCCGAGGGACGCAGCCTGGGAGAGAGGCAGGAACGAGGTGAGTCTCAGCCAATCACAAGACCACTGCTCAACTCTGAGCCAATCAGCCGCAGTCTAACCTGTGACCTCACCTTGATGAAGAAAGGCATGTAGCTGAGTTTGACGCCGCGTCTCTCGGCGGTGGGCTTCAGTTCGGACCGCAGCAAAACCAGGCGGCTTAGGTCCACGTCGTCACAGTAACCAAAGTGAGGGATCTTCAGCGCCGCCATCATGGTCTTCACCATGGCTCTGTGGAAACCTGCAGACACACGAAGAAGTCACATGATCCTGCGGATGTCACGTGACTCAGTAGCTACCTGGGTCTGGTCCAACGGCGCTCTCACCTTTGAGCGGCTCCGTCACGTCCTTCCCAGTGAAGACGGGTTTGGGGGTTGTGGTTGGGGGCTCGACTCCAGCTGGAGTGCTCACGGGCCTGGCAGCAGGAGCGGCGGGGGCGGGGGCTGGGGGCTGGATCTCCTGGAAGAGCGGAGCTGGAGGTAGGATGGCTCCGGTCTGCTTGGCCAGGAAGTTCAGGATGTCCTCCTTCAGGATGCGTCCATCCTTCCCGGTCCCCACCACCTCACTGAGCTTTATCTGGAGGGACGCACAGAGACATCAGCTGCCTCCCCTGGACCTCCTGTCCCCCCTGGGAGAGGGGGTTGAGGTCCTCCACCTCTGGATCAGCTAATGTCAGAGCTGTAGGCGCCCCGAACATGATGGACAGAGACTGCTAGGACACTGGGACAGACTCACGTTGTTCTCCATGGCGAGGCGGCGGACGGCGGGCGTGGCCTGGGTCTTGTGACCTTTGATCTCCTGGTGGGTGTGCTCCTCCCGGGTCATGGCGGGCGTCTCCACCACGTCCTCCTCCTGGCTCAGCTCTGAGAGACAGCATTCAGAGAGTAGAACTCCTAAAGGTGCCGATCGGACCTGTCGAGGACGGGTTCTGGGCCTCACCTGATCCGGACTCTGTCTCGATGTCCACCAGCGGTTTGCCCACCAGGGCGGTGCCGTCCACGTCGTAGTACAGCTTCCTGATGACGCCGTCGTAGCGGCTGGTGATGGTGACTGAAGCTTTGTCGCTCTGGACCTCACAGATGCTGTCAAACTGGGACACTTTGTCCCCCTCCTTCACGTACCTGAGACAGGTAAGAGCTGATGGAGCAGCTGGACTGAAACTGAGGGTCAGGTGGTCTGTCACATGACCTCAGCCTGAACGCACCTGGCTGCAAACACCATACAAGGAAGCTAACAGAAGCCAACATATGTTAAAGGGAGCTAACAGAAGCTAACATACGCTAAAGGGAGCTAACAGAAGCCAACGTATGCTAAAGGGAGCTAACAGAAGCTAACATATGCTAAAGTGAGCTAACAGAAGCCAACGTATGCTAAAGGGAGCTAACAGAAGCTAACGTATGCTAAAGGGAGCTAACAGAAGCCAACGTATGCTAAAGGGAGCTAACAGAAGCTAACGTATGCTAAAGGGAGCTAACAGAAGCTAACGTATGCTAAAGGGAGCTAACAGAAGCTAACATATGCTAAAGGGAGCTAACAGAAGCCAACGTATGCTAAAGGGAGCTAACAGAAGCTAACGTATGCTAAAGTGAGCTAACAGAAGCCAACGTATGCTAAAGGGAGCTAACAGAAGCCAACGTATGCTAAAGGGAGCTAACAGAAGCTAACATATGCTAAAGGGAGCTAACAGAAGCCAACGTATGCTAAAGGGAGCTAACAGAAGCTAACATATGCTAAAGGGAGCTAACAGAAGCCAACGTATGCTAAAGGGAGCTAACAGAAGCTAACATATGCTAAAGGGAGCTAACAGAAGCCAACGTATGCTAAAGGGAGCTAACAGAAGCCAACATATGCTAAAGGGAGCTAACAGAAGCTAACGTATGCTAAAGGGAGCTAACAGAAGCTAACATATGCTAAAGTGAGCTAACAGAAGCCAACGTATGCTAAAGGGAGCTAACAGAAGCCAACGTATGCTAAAGGGAGCTAACAGAAGCTAACATATGCTAAAGGGAGCTAACAGAAGCCAACGTATGCTAAAGGGAGCTAACAGAAGCTAACATATGCTAAAGGGAGCTAACAGAAGCCAACGTATGCTAAAGGGAGCTAACAGAAGCCAACATATGCTAAAGGGAGCTAACAGAAGCCAACGTATGCTAAAGGGAGCTAACAGAAGCTAACATATGCTAAAGGGAGCTGGTGAAAGCTAACAGGAGCTGATGGAAGGACCTGCTGACCATCCTGGCCCCATGCTGGCATCCAGCCTTGACCCAGATTAAATTAATCTCTTAATAACTAATTAGACACACAAATACTTCACTATTTATCTGGAAAATTAGAATTTTTTTTTTGCAAATTTATTAAAAATAGAAAACCAAAAAAAATAAAAAATCACATCTACATAAGTATTAACACCCTTGGGCCTGAAGCTGAACACTGAGCTGTTTCCACTGATCATCCTTGAGATGTTTCTGCAGCTTCCATGGATCCACCGAGGAAAACTCAGTTACTGGACTGGATGTGGAAAGGCCACAGCTGTCTACGTAGGTCCCACAGTCGACAGGTCGGAGGTCAAGCACCAAGCAGGAAATCAAAGGGACAGTCTGCTGACCTCAGAGACAGGACTGTCTGGAGGCACGAATCTGGGGAAGCATCCAGAAACATTCCTGCTGCTCTGGAGGTCCCAGGAAGCCCAGCGGCCCCCATCGCTGGTGGATGGAAGAAGTCTGGAACCAGCAGGACTCTTCCTGGAGCTGAGCGAGGACCATCTCTGCAGCGATCCACGAGTCTGCACGGTCGAGCGGCCAGACCCCCCCGGGGCAGCAGGGGTGGAGTTCCCCTGGAGGCTCCTGGAGGACCTCAGACCAGGAGGAACAGGATTCTCTGGTCTGATGAGACAAAGACTGAACTCTGGTGTGAACGCCAGGGGGAACCAGGCCCGGCCCGTCACCAGGGCAACACCAGCCCTGCAGGGAAGCATGGCGGTGGCGGCATCATGCCGTGGGGTGTGGCGCAGCAGCTGGGAGACGAGTCAGGACGTCCAGAGGCACCCTGGAGGAAGATCTGCTCCGGAGGGGGGGGTGAAGGTCCTGGAGGGGCGGAGCCAGAGTCCAGACCGAACATCTGCAGAGATCCGAAAATGGCCGACAGACGTCTCCGTCCGGCCCGGTGGAGCCGGATCAACGGAGTATTAAACAACGGGTGTGAATACTTATGGGAAAGGGTGCGAATACTTATGGAGCAGTGATTTCTTGGTTTTCTGCAAACGTCCAGATCGTCATCAGGAGGCCCTTATGGCAGAAATGAGAGATCCGCCGACCTGGAAGAGCTGGAAACTGCAGGTTCTGGTGGGTCTGCTGCAGCCCACCAGAACCTCCAGAACCTCCAGCCCACCAGAACCAGGATTTGTGGAAAAGTTCTCCTACCATTCCTTCACCGTCACCTCCATGATTCCCTCGCCGATGTCGGACAGCTTGAACTGGACTACGGGTCGTCGCCACGCTGCGGGGACACAACAGGCGACAGGTTGTCATGGTAACGGCATCCCCGCAGGACGTCCCGAGCAGCTGAGCGGAACCGGCCCGAATCAGGCGCAGACTTACCCACGGCGGTGCGCAGCGTCCTGCGGCAGGACACCTGCGGGGACCCGTCCCATCCGGAGCACGGCGGCGCCGGCGGCGGCTTCCTGCTGAGTCTGAGGTTCTGGGTCCGGAAACACCTCCGGCGGTACTGCTGGACCAGCTGCCGGGGAGAGACGAGACCAGAGTCACTGGGTCGGAACCGGCTTCCTTCCCTCCGCTCCTCAGAGCTGCACCGCCCCTCCCCGTCCGGGTCCAGGACGCGTCCTCTGCAGGACGCCTCCAGAACCCGGAGGACGTCCTTCTGTCCACATTCAGAACCGCCCTGACCTCGCCCCGTTCTCCCAGCGGATCCGGTCGGTTCTGACACAAACCTTCCAGAAACCGTCCGCTCCAGAACCTTCATCTCCATTCCCAGACAGAACCACCTTTGGTCCTTCCTCCACCTGGGGGGCTGGAACGCCGAACATATGAAGCGGACCGGCTTCTAACCAGCAGAGACTCCGTTTTTACCCGACCCACTGGGACGGAACGGCTGCTGCTGGGAATGATGCTGGGAATGAACGGCTGAAGGGAATGAATGCGGCGGAGCGGCTGGGAATGAATGCAGCTGCTGGGAATGAATGCGGCTGCTGGGAATGAATGCGGCGGAGCGGCTGGGAATGAATGCAGCTGCTGGGAATGAATGCGGCGGAGCGGCTGGGAATGAATGCAGCTGCTGGGAATGAATGCGGCTGTTGGGAATGAATGCGGCTGTTGGGAATGAATGCAGCGAAGCGGCTGGGAATGAATGTGGCTGTTGGGAATGAATGCGGCTGTTGGGAATGAATGCGGCTGCTGGGAATGAATGCGGCGGAGCGGCTGGGAATGAATGCAGCTGCTGGGAATGAATGCGGCTGTTGGGAATGAATGCAGCGAAGCGGCTGGGAATGAATGCGGCGAAGCGGCTGGGAATGAATGCGGCAGTTGGGAATGAATGTGGCGGAGCGGCTGGGAATGAATGCAGCGAAGCAGCTGGGAATGAATGCGGCGAAGCGGCTGGGAATGATGCTGGGAATGTACGGCTGCTGGGAATGAACGGCTGCTGGGAATGAATGCGGCGGAGCGGCTGGGAATGAATGCGGCTGCTGGGAATGAATGCGGCTGCTGGGAATGAATGCGGCGAAGCGGCTGGGAATGAATGCAGCGAAGCAGCTGGGAATGAATGCGGCGAAGCAGCTGGGAATGAATGCAGCGAAGCAGCTGGGAATGATGCTGGGAATGATGCTGGGAATGTACGGCTGCTGGGAATGAACGGCTGCTGGGAATGAACGGCTGCTGGGAATGAATGCGGCGGAGCGGCTGGGAATGAATGCGGCTGTTGGGAATGATGCTGGGAATGATGCTGGGAATGAACGGCTCCTGGGAATGAATGCGGCGAAGCGGCTGGGAATGAATGCGGCGGAGCGGCTGGGAATGAATGCAGCTGCTGGGAATGAATGCGGCTGTTGGGAATGATGCTGGGAATGAACGGCTGCTGGGAATGAACACGGCGGAGCGGCTGGGAATGAATGCGGCTGCTGGGAATGAATGCGGCTGTTGGGAATGATGCTGGGAATGATGCTGGGAATGAACGGCTCCTGGGAATGAACGCGGCGGAGCGGCTGGGAATGAATGCGGCTGCTGGGAATGAATGCGGCGGGATATAAATGTGTCCATTTAAAGAACAAATGATGCTCATAGCTAAACAGTAAATACATACTGTGAAGGGAAAACCTTTATTTTTTAAAAATGTATAAATTTACTGGATGAGAAGTGTTTGTAGAGCTTTCTGTGTTTTATTTCGAAATGGTGATATTTTAGAGGAATACCGGGTTCAGAGGTCATTTCATACATTGTCTCAACGGGGTTGAGCTGGCTTCACACCCAGCCATGAAACCTGCAGCAGATTAACGATGTTTGACTTCACTCACCACCAGTTCCAGCCTTACGTGAGCAGAGAAGGAACTTTCTGGAAATAAAAGCTACTGGAAGTAGTTTTACTGCAATAAACTCTTCACTTTTACTGGAGCAACATGATCATGAAGTGTTTGCACTTTTAGTGGAGTAAAGTCCGGGCTCCGCTGGGAGGAACGCCACCGACCGAGATGCAGCCTCTCGCCCACCAGGACATCTGCGCACTCTCAGTCGCATTGCTCTTTCAAACACCAGAACCTGAACACCACTCCACATTTCGGTCTGCCTGGCGATGAACGTTAATCAGGTGTTCTGATCCGT